>PVIU01025735.1:0-23251 GCA_004026605.1 Ondatra zibethicus | reverse complement strand
CCTTTATTGTATAGGATTGTTTTGGCTATCCTGGGCTTTTTGTTTTTCCATATAAAGTTAGTTATTGTTCTCTCAAGGTCTATGAAGAATTTTGTTGGGATTTTGATGGGGATTGCATTGAATCTATAGATGGCCTTTGGTAGAATTGCCATTTTTACTATATTGATCCTTCCAATCCAGGAGCATGGGAGATCCTTCCTTTTTCTGGTGTCCTCCTCGATGTCTTTCTTCAAGGTCTTAAAGTTCCTGTTAAATAGATCTTTCACTTCCTTGGTTAGTGTTACCCCAAGATACTTTATGCTATTTGTGGCTATTGTGAAAGGTGATGTTTCTCTGATTTCCCTCTCGGTTTCTTTATCCTTTGTGTATAGGAGGGCTACTGATTTTTTTAAGTTGATTTTGTATCCTGCCACTTCACTGAAGGTTAAAAAAAGTATTTATCATCTATCTATCTATCTATCTATCTATCTATCTATCTATCTCTATCTATCTATCTATCTATCTATCTATCTATCTATCTATCTATCTATCATCTATCTATCTATCATCTATCTATCTATCTATCTATCTATCTATCTATCTATCTATCATCTATCTATCTATCTATCTATCTACTATCTATCTATCTATCTATCTATCTATCTATCTATCTATCTATCATCTATCTATCTACTATCTATCTATCTATCTATCTATCTATCTATCTATCTATCATCTATCTATCTATCTATCTATCTATCTATCTATCTATCTATCTATCTATCATCTATCTATCTATCTATCATCTATCTATCTATCTATCTACTATCTATCTATCTATCTACTATCTATCTATCTATCTATCATCTATCTATCTATCTACTATCTATCTATCTATCATCTATCTATCTATCTATCTATCTATCTATCTATCTATCATCTATCATCTATCTATCTATCTAATGTGTGTGTGTGTTTGTGTTTGTGGGTGTGTGTGTGCTCTCTTGCCATGGGACAATGTCTGGAGGTCAGAAGCCAATTGCTGGAGTTGCTTCATCCTTCTGTTGCACAGGTTCCACAGATCAGTCTCAGGTCATCAGGCTTAGCAGCAGGTACTTTAACCTGGTGAACTATCTTACTTGCTCTATCTATACTTTTTAATTCTACTAAAATGAAAAACAGTGTAGTTAATAAAAATATGAAATTCACAGAGTGAACAGTTTTTGATGTTCATATTCTGCACAAGAGGATTTCAGAGTTGCATGCATTTAAATATGTATTTATTATGGACTCCTTTATCCAAATATAAGTCAATGATGCATAAATGTAACATTATAGCCAACATCTTTTCAGTAATGTATGACTGCAAAAAGTTTAGCATAGAACTACATAATATTTATTTGTGAAATATAATAATTTCTAGCATTTACTCTAAAGGAGATAAAGAACCAGGAATTGACAAGGATGATAATAAACATAATTTTTATATGTAACCAGAAATCAGTAGAAAGATAAGCTCTCAGTGAGCATATACAGGTCCAAAGTTACATGAGCAAATAATTTATGAATTCACTCTGTAAAGCCATGAAGGGCATCTGGAAGACTGAGATTTCTGACTTTTCAAGTTGATAACACTAGCAAAAGAAACACAGGTAATAGTGGAAAGATGTCAAGCTTGAGATATTTCTGAATCCCCAAGTTCCAGCTTCTGTGCCTGGAGGATCCCAACAGCTAGAATATGCTGTATGGTGTGAGGAGTTTTTTAAAATTTTTTTGAATATGAACTAAAATTAAATTAATTTATTTTTGTAGAAAAATGTACTAGGCATCCAGTTTAAAAAATCCAATAGATATAGTTTAGTGCCCAAGGAAGGAAAATTCATGAGAACAAAAGGGATAGATGATAAAGATATTAAGGATATTTGATACAGAAAAGATCATAATTATAAATAGATGTATGAGTATATAAATGTGTCTAGTAAAACAAACTGGAAGGCACATGCTGCTACAGCTTTCAGCCAGAAAAGCAGACCTACAAAGGAAAGAAAGAATATAATCTCAGATCTCTAACAGTATGCAACAGCATACATAGACTCCTAGGAAGGAGAATACAAACAGGACAAAAATTCTAATATTTAGACAAAAGTAATCATTCACCTCTTAGGTTAAGGAAGGATATGTATGTGTGTGTACAGAGGCATGCATGTGTCTGTATGCCTGGGTGCATCTCTTCTCCTGTGGAGAAAAAATATACGAATATATGGATTAAATTTATCAAATGATAATTTAACTAATCATTTATATTAAAGAATAACAAAAAGGAAACATGATGAACAAAGACCCTGAAAATACTTATGCATCAATTTGCATACATATCATTTAATTATGTTTTTGTGGTAGAAACAGATAACATGACCCACTGATAATTTGTACTCTAAAACTCAACAGAAATGCATAAAATAAATTATATAAAACAATAAGGGTAAGCTATAATAACATGAAAATAAAAGAGTTAAAAATAACCTCAAAGAGGACTTAAGATTCATGGTTTCAAACTGGCTAGAATTAAAAGCCCTTGAATATTTCCTTTTTAAATGAAGGTGTTGTGCAGTATTTGGAGATCAACATTTGTAGGAGGAGGTTGGCTTGTTCATCCCGGCCACCCAGAACCAAAATAATCACACAAAAACTGTATTAATTAAACCACTGGTTGGCCCATTAGCTCTAGCTTCTTATTGGCTAATCTCTTACATATTAATTTAACCCATTTCTATTAATCTGTTTATCGCCAGCAAAGATTCGGCATGTATGACTCTGGCGGCTCCATGGTGTCTCTCTCTCCACCTTCCTTCTCCCATCATTCAGTTCTGTCTTACTCGCCTACCTAAGTTCTGCCCTATCAACAGGTCAAGACAGTTTCTTTATTCATTAATGGTAATCACAGCACACAGAGGAGACTCCCAATCAAACATTTTTATTATAATTTATTATTGATATATTAATACAGAAAGGCAAGTTAATAGTGTTATCACTTAGAGGTAATTGGCAAGGGAATATTTATATGGTTGGCAGGCTAATAATTGACATAATTAAAATATAGTGGAATCTTAATTCATTAACCCAGAGAGGTCAGGTAAAGAGGAGGGGTCTAGGCAGGGAATACATGAACCTCTCTGGGAAGGGAAATAAAATAGATTTTTAAGGGTGGACTGGGGGCAGTTGGGACAGAAGCAGGAGGTGGCATCAGGTTTGAAGGTAGGAGAGAGAAAGAGTGCAGGGAGAGATATTTAGAATTGGGGATCATTTTGGGGTGGGAAGTTAGTGTAGTGGAAGCTTCCCGGTATCTATGATGTCCCAATGAGGACTCCTAGTAATGGGGGATATGGAGTCATACTGGCCATCTCTTGTGGCCAAGAGAGGCTTCCAGTGACAGGACTGGGTTGCAATCAAGTGAGTTCTTGGCTGTCCAGGGGGATCCCATAAAAATCTCCAAGTAACCCAGGTTATTGCCAAAGCAAAGTGTTGCTTTTGGTAAACTGACAGCAGGGTCCCACTGCCAATGACAATACCCACACAACTTACTGAACATGAAGAAGTCGAGCTGGTGCCTACATGGAGACTTCATGATATCTTCTACTCCACTTGGTGAGGGAAGGTACTTTGCAGGCTACTAAAAGAGAAATGTTGACACCAACCCAGCCACAAAATTTTAGATCAACAATTTGTGCTACCTTTAAAATATTCTAGGTCAATGGTGGCACACAACTCATGGGAATAGCCAACCAATGTCTGATTTAACTCAAGGCCCATTGTATGAGAAGGAACCCAAGCCCCACACTGCTTCGGTAACCAAGAATCAGAGACTAGACAGCCCAGAGACCTAGGATAAAACAAGCACAACTAGTCAAAAAAAGCAATAAAATGATAGTATGCTGTATGCATAGATCAGTATCTTATGCAGTTATCATGAGAGAGGCTTTCACCAGCAGCAGTTGGGAACAGAGTCAGAGACCTACCCACAGACATTATGTAGAGAGATATTCTAAATTGGAGGTCTCCATAAAATCCCTCCCCTAAGAGCTCAGGGAATCTCATGGAAGAAGATGAAGAAAGACTGTAAGAGCCAGAAAGGATGGAGTACATTAGGAGAACACAGCTTTCTGAATCAACAAAGCAAGGTGCATAAGAACTCACAGAGATTGAAGCAGTAAGGAAAGGGCCTATAAGCATCTGCACCATGTTTTCTGCACATATAATAGCTTTTAGCTCATCATTTTTATAAGACTCCTGACTATGAGAAAAGTGAGTCTCTGATTCTTGTGCCTGCTCTTGGGACTCTTTTCTCGCTGTGTCCAATTTTGATATGATAGGTTTTTGCTTCATTTCATTAAAATTTATTTTGTTGTGTTTGGCTGTTCTTAGAAGCCTGTTCTTTTCTAGTGAGAGACAGAAAGGGAGTGTTTCCAGAGAAGAGGGCAAGTGGGGAGAAGCTAGGAGAACTAGAGGGAGGGTAAACTGTAATCAATACATATCGTATGAGAAGATAATCTATATTTAATTTAAAAATGTACCTCAACGGACATTGCCAACTATTGTAAATTTATATTGTGCTTGCAGTTGTATGCGGGTTATTTATATCATGTTTAGGGATTATTATGAGCAGGTTATAGTTTTCATTTGGAAATTAAATATGACATAAAAAATAGGATTGATCATGCATCAAGTTGACAATGGGTAGACTTGTGATGTTATACTTTAGTTTTTCTTCTTTAGGAATCAAGCTAGTTAGTTGGTGTTATAGACTGACCATCTTCCCCAAAGTTCATGCATTAGCAACACAATCTTCAAAGTAGTAGCATTGATTGGATAACTTCTAATAGGTTATCTCATAAAGGCTCTGGTTCCAAGAATAGATTAATGAAACAAAATTTTGTTTGATAGAAATTATCAAATAAGCATATTTTATTTCTTACACTATATGCATTTTCATTTACAAAGTTAAAAAACATCCAAGATGTCAGAAAGTTGAGATGCTTTTAGTTTCCTTGTTTACAATCTTGTAAAGTAAAATATCAAGTGTAAAACTAAATGAAAATTTAATATTATGGTAATTAAGACACCTTTCTTAAATAATTTCTGATATAAGGTGAATACCAGACTGGAAATTTACACTAAGTGAGCAAACTGCATGCTGACATTTATATGATAGTGAAATGTACAACTGTAGGAAGTGGTAATGATATCTTAAATTATTTTTATTATATAAAAGCCAATAGCAAAATACATTTGACTATGTCACAATAAAATGTTGAAAATACCAAATGATACAAGAACTTGAAAGATAGGAATTAATTAATGCTAACAACTAAAGCTGCATCATGTAAAACAATAGAACACATAATAAAATGAATAGAATCTCAACAAGCTCAATTTATGAGAAGACTGAAGATGGAGCAGCAGCAGGACTCTTAGGCACATGAGGAGGGCTCTACACAGAGACCAGAGGAGCTGCGAGCATAACATTTAGCACTGAGTGCAGAAACCAGAGAAAGTGTATAAATGCTCTAGAAACATGAGAACTTTCCAATCTCACAATGGCCAGATGAGTTTGATACTCATTATTTCCCACTCATGTACCAAATGACTTCCCAAAGTAGATACCACTTACTGAAAAACTAGCTAAACTAAATGAAAGCAGCATGGCATCAACAAAAGCAGTATAATTATGAACCTACAAGTGCATTTACCTGCTCTGGGTCTGTGTAAGACAGGCTCTGTCAAGAAAGTCATGGAACAAGGAGTAGGGGAAGGTAATGACATTTTAAAACTTGGATAGATAAGTTTTCTTTGCTTAAAAATTATTTCCTTATGCATCACTGTTCTTAACCAGCTATAAACTGTACCAATAACAAACAAACAAACAAAATTCCAAACAATTTGCAGGGCAAGATGTGTCCACCTGTGTAACATTGATGCTACTCCTGTTGGAGCCACTATTACTTTCCAGTTGGATTTGAAGCTCTGCCATAGTAGAGAACCCAGGTCTTGTACTGTAAGCCCAATTACTAACTCATCACTAAGGAGGTTTTAAGCTTGAGGAACTAAATTGAGATAGCATCAAATTGCCTTCTAAATGACTATGTTAAAATCCATAGAGAAAAGCCTTAATCAAAGCTTTTCTTTACAGGGAAATGAGTGCAGAGACTCATGGATCAGCAGGATGCTAGGAATAAGTCAGAATCGAGACTCAGCCTCATGTAAGTCATTCACACCCCTGCCAAATCTCAGGGAACTTTGCAGAAGAGGCAGCAAGAAGACCTTAAGAACCAGAAAATAGGATAGAGGGTCATGAAATTCCAACCTCTAAATTTAAAGCAACCTTTAACTGTGAACTTACAACTGTTCTGGGTATGCACAAGACACAGGTCCTGTCAACGGTCCATCATGAAGAGGGGTCTCTAGGCCATAACCCTTCCTGATGAACTAATGGCTACCAGAAGTTTCTTGTGCAGGTTGAATTGTTGTAAGGAGGGGCCGCTTGTTTGTCCCAGCTACCCAGATAGCTTACACCTGAAATAACTACACAGAAACTGTATTAATTAAAACACTGCTTGGCCATTAGCTCTAGCTTCTTATTGGCTAATTCTTACATATTAGTTTAACCCATTTCCATTAATCTGTATATCGCCAAGTTTAACCCATTTCCATTAATCTGTATATCGCCAAGTTGAAAGTGGCTTACCAGAGATTCTAACCAGTGCCAGTCTCAAGCAGAAGATCCATGGCTTCTTGCTGATTCTGCCCTTCTTCCTTCCTGCGTTCAGTTCTGTTTTCCCTGCCTATCTAAGTTCTGCCATATCAAAAGGCCAAGGAAGTTTCTTTATTCATTAATAAATGAACACAACAGAAGGACCTCCTATACCAGAGAATCCTTGGTTTTTGTTGTATATCCATTGCTGAGTCCACTGGGATCTAATGATGGCCCTGAAATCATGGGCATGCTGATAGCCTTGGTGCATTATAAGGTTAAAAAGAAACAGACATAAACCTGGGGTGGCAATTTATAGCATTTAAGAGAGTGAACGGTGATGGTAGTAAGACGGAGGAGGATGGGGCTTGAGAGTGGTCAGTATGCCTTGTGTATATGTGTGACATATCAAATAAAATAATCTAATTAATGGAGAAAAATTGGATATGTTTTTGCTAAATAAGTAGCTCCGGCTAACTTTGAACTAACTTTGAAACTAAATAAGTAGCTCTGGCTAACTTTGAACTAACTTTCAAAGCCTTTCAAATGCTGAAGTTATAGGTTCATTCTACTACAGCTAGCATTGGGGGGTATTTTTCGTATATTGTTAGCAAAATTATGCCTACCAAGCATAAAACAGATAATTTTAAGTAAAGAGAAAGTGCACCAACAGATAAACACAAATAATGAAGATGAATGCTGAAATTGTGATTGTTGTCTCAAGTGGGTCTCCAAACCTGTGAATAGAAGCAGATCTGGATCCTCTTCCAAAGCAGGAGAGGCATTCTGGACATACTATGAGGGCAACTTTGCAACCCTTGCATGATACTTTGTCTCTGTGAGGCAGCTTGGGCACAACCGCAGAGCACCCCAGATCAGGGAAGTAGCAGGAAGTTTGGGCATATGTGCCAAAATGCTGAGACGGCACTAGGCATTTATAGAGTCACATGGTGTTCACAGCTATCCCTTCAGACACAAAGCAAAAACCCACAAAGCAGTCTCAGTCAGACCAACAATGCTCAAACACAAACCTCCCTTCAGGACTATAACCATCAATCATTTAATAATAAACTTTTCCATGATAGACAGAAACCATATTCAACCAGTGGAAAGCATTGCACCAAGTACGGAAAATAAAAGGGTTACTCTGTGTCCTGTTGGAAGAGGAATTGAGAGAGCTGGTGAGAGGATGGTAACATAAATATGAATTAATCCTACTAGCAAAACTCTGATAAGTACATATGTTAAAATCTAAAGTATAAATACTTGAAAATGGAAAAGGAACTAACTTCTTTCAAATCCTTTTGACTTATGAAATATAGGGTCTTTAAGTTTGACCAAAGCTTTCTTGCTTTCCTCAGGTGGTTTTAGCTTGGGAGTTAGGGTGTCTGATGTTCACAGATAATGCAGAATGTCCACCTACTTAGGTGGGCACTTCTGAACTCTTGTCTTGCAAATGTGAAGACTGAATTTGTGGATCATAGAAGGGTTAGTTCAGAAGGCAGTAGTTTTACTATAGTTTCGTAGGTAGGGGCTAAAGGGAAGTCAAAGTCCCAAAGAGCTGAAGTGGTTCTTCAGAAATGAGATGGCATTGAAGTACTTATCTATGGGCAATTTTATAGAACTTACCAAAGAAAATAAGGTAAGGTATGGGGAGGGAAATGAGCTAGTCAGTCTGGTTGGCCCAAACATGACATGTCTAGGTGCCTCCTCTCTAGGCAAAGAGCATCTAAAAAAGGTGTTTACTTAGGAGAAGAGAAAAAGAGGGGAAACAGATTTCCTTTCTATAATCCCTTACCAAACCCATTTTGTCTTAAACATTCCTGGCACCCAAGAAAGAGAGGAATTGCCTATGTACATTTTAGTCCACCCTTATCTCCAGAAAGTTTCCTGGGAACTGAGAGAAATAGAGCCCCCCTTTCTTCTTCTGTGGTGTTGAAGCCCCAAGTAAGGGGCTAATAGACCTCAAACAAAACAGAAAGTTAAACCCTGGGGACTAAATCTACCCCAAGGGGATTATGCCCGAAGGGCTATCACTGTGTCCTTTAATGGGCTCCACATACTACCAAAGAAATTGGTCTTTCCGTGTATTTTTAGTCTCATTAATAAGAGAACCTAAAGATGAATTCAAAGGAAATTTGAGGACAGTTTGCTAGAATTTAAGAATAGAAATGAAGGTCAGAAGGAAGCTGCATGTCAGCAAGAAGGAGATGAAGAAGAAGAAAAGAGAAATAAGACAGATCCTACTTCCCATCACTTTAGCACAGAAGGTGATCTCCTGGCCAGATGATTGACAGACCTAACTGGATTAGTCCAGGCATGAAACAATAGTATGTAATATTTTAATCATTGGAACAGATCTGAGTGTTATGTCTCTACCTGGAAACAGATGTAGATTCCATTATTTTGACCAAGAGGAAATACCTTTCTCTTAATGGGCCTCAACAGAGCCCAGACAGGTCTGCTTTTATCTATTATATTTGAAATTATAAGAAGTGGAAAAGTTGGTGTTTACCTTTCTCTTGTTGCCACAAAAGCAGCTGATCCTGAAGGCATAAATCGCAAAATAATCCCACACCAGTTCAGAATTATGAATAATAAAAGGGTTATTTATTTAAGGGGATAACTTATAGATCACTGTCCTAGACAACAGTCCTCTGAGAAACAGTAATAGAGCCCAGCAGCCGGAAGCAGGAGCTGGAAGCAAGAGAACAGGCATGTGGTTACTGCTGCTTTTTATAGTATAAGAGACCACTTCCAAGTGGGCTGGTATCGTAAAGGCTATTGGCTGAAGGAGCAGAATGTACTCCCACAGCACCATCCAAAGTATCCCATGAAGAAAGTTTCCATCTTTAATGACCTGCAAGTATGTGTAGCTGCCCAACAGAGAAAAAAAATGTGACACAAGTCCCTGAAACAAATGTGGTAACGACTATATAAAGATTCAAAAATGGTGGTAATAGTGGGAATGTAATGGTAATTTAAGACAGTAAAATCATTAAAAAGAATTAATAATGTAAAAATAGTTGCTAATGTGTAAAATTTATGCACTAAAATAGATAGTTCATGAACAAAAACTAAACAAAGACCAATTAAACATAATTTGAGATAAAACCCAAAACTCCAAAGCTTTTTGTTTGGTGAAAACAATAATTAATCATGAAGATAATAGATAATAATTTTTATGCAACCAGGAACACTTCTTGACATACATAAAGAATAAATGATTAGTAATTGAGGACAAATTGGCAAAATTAGAAATAGTGAGTTTATTACATCTTGCTTGCTAATGATGGAATGTAGAAGTAGACCAAAGTAAATGTCAATTCTTGGTTTGTGAAATGTTTACACAAAACAGAATTTGAATTCTTTACATATTGTGTTGTTTTGTCATTTTGAACAATGACAGGAACTTATTTGTACAAATATTACTTTGAACTTCACAATAGCATCCATTTCAGTTAATAAAAGATACAAATATTACTTTTGAGTTAAGAATCAAAAGAAATATCAAGATCTCCTGAGTAAATTGGGAGCATGGGGACAATGGGAGAGAGTTGAAGGGGAAGGAAGAGGCCGGGAGGGGAGCAGAGAAAAATGTAGAGCTCAATAAAAATCATTAGAAAAAGAACTCAACAAGTTACAAAGAGTATATTTCATGCAGTCTATATCAATTAAGCAAAGTGCAATAAAAGCACTAACAAAAAGAGAGAAGAAAAACTTGTGCTCAATGAAAAGACATAAATTTTGTATAAAACATGCAAAATCATATGGAACTACTGAATTAGAAGAAGCATTAAAACAAAAAGTTAAGAGTTACACCAAATATAATGTGTAGGTCCAAAACTTGTTGTAATTTCTAGTTTTATGTATTGACTTGTCTGGTCCATGGAAAGTTAAAAAAATTTGTAGGGTATGTCAAACACATGTGTTGCTAGAGAAGCCAGTATTTAGTGACCTGAGAAAGCAGATCGTGCTTCCCAGGTGAGTGGATATTATCTCACCCTCCGAGAGCATGCATAGAATAGAAACAGAGGGAGGTCTAAGGCACTCTCCCTCTCGTCCTGCACATGGATATCGATCTCTTCCCAGATGCTCCTAGCACTCTGGATTTCAAACCCAGATTAAATTCTTTATTATTCTCAGACCTTGAAAACATACTCTTACTTCCTTGATCTTCACTCATGGCCAGCAAGTCTTTTTAGTGTTTTCAGAAGGGTCTTTTTAGTCTCCATTATAATGTGGGATGATACATATAAAAAGCCACTATAAGTGTAGATCTCCAATATTGCATTGGTAGTGTTTATTTGGAAAATTCTGACTAACCATAGTAAATATTAACAATATATGGTCTTAAAATAAAATACTAGAAAAGTAAAGTACATATAGGGCTCGGAGGTTCAAAACTTATATAAGGCCCTGTATTCAGTCTTTACCACAGAAACACACACACACACACACACTCACACACACACACACACACACTGTCTGTCTGTCTGTCTACACACACATGTATACATGAACTGACATTTCTATGAAAAAATTAGAATAAAACATATTCATCAATTGAACAAAAATCTGAAAGAAGATTAAATGGCAGTAAGGAAAGTTTAACACAAAAAGGAGAACAAAGATAACAACAACAAAATAAAAATTCTTAAATGTATATTGAAAATATATATGTGTAGAGCAACGTGTTTGGGGTGATTATATCTCTACATTAATATACTTCAGATGGGGTTAGTTATATCTTAACCATGGAGAATTGACTAGTTACATAATTCTCTGCAGAATTTGACTACCTCATAACAAATAATCCCTAGAGCCTGATCAACCTATGTGTTTAGTCTATGCACTGAATCACACAGGCACTTTTAGAGGAGCGGAGAGGGTGAGAAGTTCCATTAAAGCTCTCCATTCAGCTGCTGACAATTCTGAACGATCAGGAACAAAGCGAGACCTAGATGGCAAGTGTTAGGTAGGGTGATTAATTGCATTTCACTAAGCCCAAAATAGTTCATACTCATTTACTATCTTTCAGGACCTTCTTCAAGACAGGGAGCTTATGCTAGGAAGTGCACACAGAAATGAGTGACCTTGAATTTTGGCTGACTGATAATGGGCCACAGAGAGTTGACAAAATCCAACTGCTTGCTGGAAGATGCATGAGTTCCTTCAGCAGACAGGTAAAAGAGGAAATAGATGGGCTTACACAAGTAAAGAGCTTTGGACATATTAATTTTTATAAGCAAAACCCTTTGGGTGCCCTAGAAGCATAAAGACACTATGACAATCTATTTTCTTGAAACAAAAATGAACCTTGAATAAATTAAATACGTTTCATATCCGAGATACATGCTAAAATGGCTGCAGAATTAGCTATAACTGGCTCTTTTTCTTCTCTTCTATTTAATAAAGATAAGCTTGTTTGATTTTCTCTTTTTTATGACGAAAAAGATAACACATTTTTTTTAATTTATGACCGCCATTAGGATTTAGGTTGGAGCTGGGGTGTGCAGGTACAAAACCCACCCTTATCCAGTCTCTTTCTTCACTACAAAAACTCATACTACCCTAGCTAGTGTTTTGCTATCTTGACACAAATTAAAGTTATCTGAAGGGAAAAAACTTTGAGAACATGCCTCCATGAGATTCAGCTTTTCTTAATTAACTCGATGGAAAAGAGTCCAGCCCATTGTGGATGGTGCTAACTCCTGGGTTCTGTAGGAGGGCAAGCTGAGCAAGCCATGATGAGCAAGCCAGGAACCAGGACCCCTTTCTGGCCTCTGAATTAGTTTCTGCCTCCATGTTCCTGTCCTATTTTAGTTCCCATCTTGACTTCCTTAGATGATGAACAGTGATATAGAAATATGAGCCAAATAAACCCTTTCCTTCCCAACTTGGTTGGACCACGGTATTTCATCCACAGCAACAGTAACCCTAACTGAGACAATACACAGTCAATTAACTCTAATTGGGATAATGAAATTTACTATGGGACTCTGAGAAGTTAATTTTGTCTGCCTCTAAGTTTATACGTTTTCTGTTCATTTTTCTAACACATCAATTCTTAGACTATATTGTTCATTTACCAATTTTCCTCACTACTACCATTGTGAAAACCCACCAAAAAATCATGCTGTGCCATCAAAGATGAAAAAAATCAACCATGTTTACATTTTTGGGGCTAGGAAAGAAAAGAGAAAACAAAGAAAGGAGGTGAAGGAGTCCAAGGGTTAAGTTTTTGGAGTCATTACTCTGCAAAAGGGATTGCCTAGATTATTTCCTATTATGTTACATTTAATACATCCACCACATGTCAATGATACGAATATCTTCAGATTATATGGTAAGCTTAAAACATTGATTTTTACTGAGGTTACAAACCTACAACTTTGCTTTAACTCAAAAGTGCATGCTTTCTTTGTTATTATATAATTATACCAAATCTGAAGGCAAATTAAGTTGACTATAATATTGGTGTTCCATGCAGATATCTGCAGTGAATTTTTCAATTTTTCAAATCATCACAGAAATATCTTAGCAAGTGTTATGGTACCCTTGGTGATGGTGATTTTGATACGTAGCTGAGAAAGAGAAAGTTTCTTTACTATGAACGGAGTTGTCAAGGAAAATGCACAATTCAACCTTTGGTCATCTAACAGCAATTGTAATATGAAACCGTTGAAGACATTTCTAGGTCTCATTTGATACCCAAACTTACAGCAAGATCACTCACTTTGGCAGGATATCAGTTAATTTGTTAAATTTATAGCTATCAAGTAATAATAAAGTACAGTTTGCTTGCCTTCTTGCTGGCTTGAATGAAGGTTTGAATTTTCTGTTTTAATTATATTTCAGATTTTACTTGTTACTATATATACATATACATATTCACACATTTGTACACATACATTGCAAACATATAAAATAATTTTAAATTCAGTCTTACATACAGTATATGCACATATATATATATATGTAGAGATAATGCTTCAAATAATACTAAGTAATTATAAGTGGTGTCAGCATATGTCAAAAGTTTAGACATTATAATTTGCTGTCTCATGAAATTAAAGAAAACAAGTGAATCAATAAAAGTCTAATAGAAAGTCAGAGAAAGCTGATCTATCTCCGTGATATCAATATTAGAAGTTGACAAATATATCTCCATAACACTAATATAAATACAACTCAACTCATCATCTGTTGACCCATAATAGATTGGTGCCCACTTCTAAACAAGAACTGCCAGGTGGCACAATGTTATTTGATGTGTACTGGACTGAAAGAGATGGGAACAGGTTGCTTATCATTTCAATGTAGTTCACAGGTCAGAGACATAATTTTGAGTCTGGAAAATATATTACTTTTTTGAGTCTTCTTCAACTTTTGTTCTGTTTTATCAAGTTAGGGTCTCATTTTGCAGCTCAGGCTGGCCTTAAACTCATGGTACTCCATCAACATCAGCCTTATGAAGTTGAATTACATAAGTGAGCCATCATGCCCAGCTATTGATGGGAACTTTGATGAAACTGTTTGCTAAACATTATTTTTGTGTGTTTTAGTATTTAACTTCATACAAAACTAAATATGTTTAATCATTCAGTAAATTTTTGGTCAAACTAGCACCTGATTCTACTTAAATGGGCTTCCTTAGTTTAGGGATCGTTATAATGATAACATTTAACAAAAAAACAAAATTATGTATTTAGAATGACCAAGGCATTGTCTATACAGGTGCCCCTCAGCTTATAATGATTGAAGTTATATCTCAAAAATATTATTGTAAATATAGAACACAGTTAATTAAAAATGCATTTGAGAAACTCAACCTATATAATACCATTGCTTAGTTTACATTATTACATATATTAGCTTAAAGTAGTAAAAAATGTAATGTAAAGCATATTTTTTTGATAAAATATTGAATACATAATGAAGTTAATTGAATACTGAAAGTGAATAAATAGAATTGTTGCATGAATACATGTTTATATCATTATGAAGTAGAAAACCCTTCATTCAAACCATCGTAAGTCATGGTAAGTCAGGGATCATTTGTAATGAAAGATGCTTATATTATACTTCCTGTGTCCACATCAGTGTATTTCCCATCAAACATACTCTTCTTCTAATGAGAGATTAATGCTTGCACATTGCAGATACAGTCTATGTTCCATCCTCTTAAGTATGGCAAAAGCTATTTAACTACCATGTCAACTGAGTTAAACATTAACAGAAATCACAATAAATGACAAGGACAAATTGGAAAACCCAAAACCTACCCTCTTCTCTTTCTTTTTTTTTTCTCTCTCTCCCTCTATTACTCCTCTCCCACTCCTTTACGATGATTTAGGGTGAAACCAGCTACTATACTATAAGAAATGACCTAGAGACACCGAAACCCTTGCTGATAAAACCGTTAAATACTGGATGTAGGACTCACCTCCCAGCCTGGAGTCACCTTGGTTCTACTGAGCAGAGGCAACTTATGGGGAGCTGTGCAGAGATTATAGACCATGACCCATTTCAGTGTTGTTTTAGTTGGTTAAATTTTGAGTGGGTATTCTAGGTGCTACTAGCTAATGAACAATTGATCACCTGGTATTGGTTATGAGTCAAGATAAGCAGAATCTAAAAGCATAAAACTAGCTTTGCTTACCAGGCAGTAGTTCAAAGGACCTAAAGGAACTCTAATAACCCCACTGTGGACTTTTGGTGACAAATTAAAGAGAAAAAAATGAAGTGAATCTCAGAAAAGGAAAGAGAATCCATTAATTGACCTATGGAAATCTAGTAATGAGTTAGCTGTTCAATGTGGCAAGTAGAAAATGAGCCAAATAAAATGACTGGTTGAATTAGAGAATTATGGGCAAATGGCTGAAGGTTCCTTGGTTCCTTAGCACATTTATAATGTAATGTGAGAGAAGCTGGAGAAATAATTGTTA
Organism: Ondatra zibethicus; assembly: GCA_004026605.1. NCBI lineage: Eukaryota > Metazoa > Chordata > Mammalia > Rodentia > Cricetidae > Ondatra > Ondatra zibethicus. The sequence goes on along the minus strand of PVIU01025735.1, from coordinate 7,573 downwards.
AATACAAAGGAGCCAGGTTTGGCCAGTGTTGAAATAAAACTTTGTCATTGTTGAGTGCCAAGTTCCAAAGTTCAGGAAAGACCTAAGAGACAAATTCTACATGGAAGATAACATGCCTCAGGACTTTAGACTGTCTCAGAGAGCCACTCAATCAGAGAAAAAGCCTCCCAGGGTTTTTCCAGACAAGAAAATGCTTTGTAAGCTCCATGCTCCAAAGCTGATTGAGACAGAAAGTCTAAAATAGAGAAAAACTTTTCTTAAATAGATCCATACTTGTGGCTATTTGTCTGTTACAGTTGATTATAAATTGATTCATGGAGAGTTTATAGGGTGTACAAAGTCTTACATCACTCTGACTGAAAAAATAAAGACAATGCAAAATGTAAATGGGCCTTTGAATTTCCAAATTAGTAGTTTTGAAAACAATTTGGGAAAAAATGCAACTACAAAGGTCACATATGACTTGCAGGGTAAAATTGAGGCTAATGTACAGGGCTGAAGATGGAATAATGCAGAACCATTTCAGGTAGCAGGCTATTTCTATTTCAAAAACCTCCATTCTACATTGTCTCCTGGTTTTATGAATTATCAGAGAATGGAGCTATTGCCTACTTTGTAGTTTTTTCACTTTTGTATAGGAAGAGTCATAGCTAACAGATACATTTTCCACTATTGAGTGTTCAGTAGATAGGTTGACATAACTTTTTTCTCAATTCATAAGCTGTCAGACTTCAAGAAATTCTTTATTCCTTGAAAGACTTCACCTAAGGTGCCCTTGTTAACAACCAGACATAATTCAATTACTTAGAACCTGCATCTTTATCAATTCTTCAGAAAATATTGGCAAAATGACCAAGAACCTGAGATGGGGTAGATCATATGCCCCAAGGGAAACCTACTTCTGTTGTCAGAGACTGTTCCTAGCTGCTCAATCCCAAAATAATCATACAGAAACAATATTATTTGCAATATTGTTTGTCCAATAGCTTAAACATATTTTTAACTAGCTCTTATATCCTAAACTATCCCATCTCCATTAATCTGTGCATCTCCACAAGATTGTGGCCTACCAGCAAAGTTCAGCAGGCTGTGGCAGAGGCATCTGTCTCCTGTGGCAGCTACATGGCTTCTCCCTGACTCTGCCTACTCTCTCTCTACATCTCTGTTTTGATTTTCTGCCTGGCTTTACTCTGTCAAGCCATTGGCCAAAAGCAGCTTTACTCATTAGCCAATAAAAGCAACACACATAAAGAAAGACTTCCCACACCATTTCCACTTTTGTGATTAAATAAAAGGAAGGTTTTAACTTTAACAGAGCAAGATTACTTACAACAAAAGTTTTCAAACAAGAATTGTAGTTACAATATTTTTATCTTTTATTTTAACTAAGGAAAACTGTAACTCTAACAATCTATTCTTCAACTCCATCAAAGACTTCAGAAGGATATAATATTAACTAAATAAACAGGAAGTACATTGTAAGTAACTTCCAAAACTCTAGAATTGATACTACTTGAACAGTCACCCAAAGTTCTTCTGTAACATTGGGGCACCCATCTTCAACCTATAGGCCCATAGTATCTGGCAGACTTTTTTGTAAAGCAGGAAATTTCAAAGACAGTTCCACCTATATTGGCAGTTTGTCAGTAAAGTTCTGCAGAATATCTAGCAAACTTTTTTTGTTCTTTCATGAAGCAGGAACCCCGAAGGACCATCTCACCTTTTGACTAGTTCAGCAGTCATTTTTCTGTGGGTCCTGCATGTCCAGTTCATACATTATAACATCAAGCAGTCCAGGCAAGAGCAGTTTCTTGCCCAAATTGCTAGCAAATTCTGTAAAGAGCCTCTTTAGTGCCCATCATCCTCTTGAAGTAGATTGGTGCTACCAGGAGCAGATGTGTCTCATTGTCATTAAAAGTCCCAAGCTTTAAAAACATTTTAAATGCCATATTCTGCAGTATTTGAAAGATCTGAAGAATATTTATCCTTCTGAAATATATCTCTGTACATCTAGAAGACCTAACAAACATCACTACAAATTTGACTGTTCCAGATGACTCTCTATTAACCTACATTTCTTAATTATACATTATGTTTTTTAATGAGCTGCACAAACACAATACCTTAATCAAGAGCACAATATATATAAACTGCTCTTAAATTGGTGTCAATAAACCAAGTCCTATACTAATGTAATTCTCTATAGCATATCCCCCTTTAAATGTAAAGAAACATTTATAAACAATATTTGGGAATTTGGGAGTAGCTATCTCCAAACTGCTTCCTGCTTTGTGTTGGGTGGAGTAATTTTGGAGGGTGTTCACGGTGACCTTTTGGGAAGTCTAGGTTCATCAAACCACCACTAGCCTAGAAAGATTCCACAAGTTCTCATCCTCTCTGGAAACAAAAGAAGAACCTTTTTTCCAAAGCAACAAATCCCTAGACCCAAATTTTGAAGTCAAGAAACCTTTAAAATATATATGTTTGTTTAGTTTAGCGGGCTGTACAATGAAATGTCTCTCTGTACTTAGCTCATTCACAGTCAAAAAATTTAAAGAAAACACAGTAATATACATAATCCAGATTCTCTGTGCATATTCCATCTTTACATGGCTTATTTTTCTATTTGTTTTTCTACAAATTTAATATTTATTTTATTATCTTTACTCCTTTAGTCTATGACTGTCTGTACTCTTTTATATTACTTTTACTGTCTCTTTATGCTTTTTCCTCTCTCTCTCTCAAGCCTGTGTACATTTATCTAACACTGTGAATCATTTTAGAGGTCCTTTTTTTTTGCATCTGAATCTGTCTTTATTGTTCATCTGTAATTAAGTCCTGACCAGGAGTGTTTTCTTTTTTTTCTTTAAAATGCTAAGTGGGCACAGCTAGGACCAACTCTGTGGTCCTGCCTATTTGCTCCATCCAGTGCAACATGGTGGAGGCATGTCCACTTCCTCTGAGAGCCATTCTCTACACCCCAGAATCAGGGTCACAGTGGGTCTTTGTCACCATTAAGCAGTTTATAACCTGCTGCTCACAGACCCCATTTAAATGTTCCAAATGCTTCCTAGCTGGAAGAGTCAGAGCCCTTTGTTCTGGCAAACCAGGAATCCACTGTTTATAAAGAAGCCACATAGTTTTTTTTTTTTGGTTTTGTTTTGTTTTGTTTTTTGCTGCTAACACTGAATCAGGAAAATCTCTCTTAAAGGAGCTGTGTCTCACCACCAGCAAACAGAGCCCATCTGAAAAAAATTGCGGCTAAATTTTGTTTTTTTTTTGTGTGTGTGTATATAATTCCTTTATAAGCTCTCTCAGGTTTTATGTGGATTTAGCTGGTACACACTTGAGCACCAATCTGTTGGCGAAGGCTGTTAGTTTGTTCCCGGCTACTCAGACCCCAAATAATCACACAGAAACTATATTACTTAAAACTTGTTTGGCCGATAACTTATGCATATTGATAGCTAGGTCTTTTATCTTAAATTTCCATTATTTTATATTTTACTACGAGGCTTGTGATTTACTGGTAAATTTCCAGGGCATGTCTGTCTTCTCCGGTAGCTACATGGCATCTCCCTGACTTTGCCTACTTTGTCCTAGCATTCAGCTTAGTTTTTCCACCTACCTCTAGTCTGCCCTGCTATAGGACCAAAGCAGCTTTATTCATTAACAAAACACATTCACAGCATACAGAGGGGAATCCCACATCATACTTCTATTATCCTGCTCAAGGAACACAGTAATAACATGACTCCCAATGAATATTACTATACACATAGCACTCAACCTTTGAAGAAAATTCTATCAGTAGATGACAGTTAGCAAATAGACACATAATAGTACAATGTGCAGAGAGGGAGAGACTTTGGAGCACTCACTCTTAAATGGGATATCGTCATCAAACCCCTCGTCTCAATGTTCAGAGATCTATGCGGAAGAGGAGGTGGAATGATTATAAGAGCCAGGGGTAGTGGATGACACTAAGAAAATTATCTTCCATTCACAATAGGACATATTTACATGTAAGACTGTGACAACATGAGCAAGATCTGCACAGGTAGAAACCAGACAGAATCCTAGCACTGATATGGGACATCAGCATAAAGTCCTTCACCTACCCAAGAAGCTATCTGTAAGGGATTCCTCCTGGGAAAATGAGCAAAAATTTTCTCCACTGAAATGGTGCTGGGTATCTCAATCTCAATCCAAGAAATGCCCTGTGTTCAACACAGAACATACTCCATGTGATTTTGTGCACTTTCTGTTTAATTTATTTGTTTTGTCTTATTATTTTTGTTGTCTGTTTTGATTTTCACATTTCTTGTTGCTTTATCTTTTCTTTTTTGTGTGAGAGAGAAAAAACATGAAGTTGGGTGCTTCAGGAGATAGGAAGGAACATGGAAAAGTTTGAGGAGATTAGAATATGATTAAACTATATAGTATGGAAAATGAAATAACATTTAGTATATAATTAAGGTGTGAAGTGGTGAGTTTCTTCCTCATCTAGTTAGAATCATTAAGAAAAATAATAACAAGTGTGGGTAAAATGTAGGGATGAAAGGAATTTTTACACATGGCTTGTGAAAATGTAAATCGATCTAGTCTCTATGGAAATCACAATTGTCGTACAATTCAGCCACACCACACTGGATGCATCAGAGGATCTCCAGGCAAACATACCAAGCAAAACATACACATCTTTTCTACAGTAAATAATGTCAAATTAACAAGATAAGCTGAGGTATCTGTGAACAAAAGAAGGGCTAGAGAAGATGTGGTATACATACACACACACACACACACAAGATTTTTATTTGACTGAAGAAGAATGAAATTATGGTGTTTTCGAGAAAATCAATGCAACTGGAGACCATTGTTTGTAGCAAGATGATGCTTACTTAAGATGAGACTTGAGGCTCTTGGGAGAGATGAACGTATTTGGGTATAAGAATTATTGTGCTCAGATGGTGATTTGTGTCCTGTGGTACTTTCCAAGATGGAAGTACTGTTGTGTGTCTGATCCCAAGAGTTTTTCTTATGTTACGACATAGACTTTTCCATTAAGAGGTGGGTTTATGTTCTATTCCCAGAATGCACGTATACTTTCATATCTGTCCACACAAAAAGAATTAAAAGTGACACTGTGACACCCAGGCTGGACCACAGAAAGCAATGCTGGTAATTGACGCTTTCTTTATGTCTGTATGCTTGCAACACTCACTGTCTATTGGTAAGCAAATGTTTTGAGAAAATGCCTGAATTAGCTTATGGACAAAGACAATGTGAAGGTATCCTGTGGAGAGGAGATGAAGAACTGTAGTCATTATTGATGCATAGCACATGACCAAGGATGCCTAAGGTCTTCATCTGAAAAGAGTATGTATGTATGTGTGTGTGTGTGTGTGTGTGTGTATATATATATATATATATATATATATATATATATATATATATCCTATATATGTTACATTCACATAAGAATAATAGGTGATGATTATAGGAACTGGCCATTCTTAAACCTTATTCAAATTTTAGGTTTATAAGCATAATAAAAAACTGGGAGGACTTACAATGAGGCACTAGGACACCAGAAAGAAAACACCACTCTTAGAATGTTTATATTAAAAACCTTTGAAACTAATATACTATTGCTTTTAATAGTATACGAACCAAAATTGTATGTACATCATTCCAAAGCACTGGATTTCATTCACCCAGAGGCTCAAGGTCTGTGTTCTGTTTAAGAAGACACAGGGATCCATGCACACACCTACACCTGAGTACACACATGCTGCATATGAGCACACTGTCACAGACAAACACATGCATATAGGTAATGTTCCTATCAATCCATATCATTTCAATACCATCCACCACAGCCCAATAAAGCCGTTCATTCCAGGAAACAACCTTCAGAAATGCCTTTCTGTGTATTTCTACTTGTAGAGTCTACTCTCACGTTCCAGCTTTACTATATATTACTCTCTCTCTCTCTCTCTCTCTCTCTCTCTCTCTCTCTCTCTCTGTGTGTGTGTGTGTGTGTATGGAACCTAGAGGTTAGCCCCTAGTTGTGCTCCTCAGGATGCTTCCTTCTTTGTTTCTTCAGACAGACTCCTGCATTGATCTGGAACCTGCCTACAGAACTAGGTTGACTGGCTTGTGTCTCTTCTTGATCAGCACCAGAATTACAGGCATTTATCCACATGCTGAGATTTTTTTTCTTTTCTGTAAAATTCTGAGAATCAAACTTAGGTCTTTAATCTTGTTTCACGTGCTCTGTACCGATGAGGTAACTCCTTAGGCCCTGCACAATAACATAATTTTAAAAAAATCTGGTGTTAAATCCTAATCAGAACCATTGACGAAAAAAATTGTACCATCTGAACTCATTCTAGTTTTGCAACAGAGATCCTCCTTATGGTCAGTATTGATGTGCTTTTAATTGAACTGCTAATATTTGCTTCCTTGTCTTTCAGCTCTTAACCTCTGCTGCCTTTTCAACTTTTCTGTGTCTTTCAATTACAATTAGTGTATATCGGCATTCCTATGTGTTTTTTACTTTAGTTGTGTATAGTTTAGGTTCAGTAATTCAACTGGGGCTCACTGAAGCATTCCACTACTGTCAAAACAGCAGGCTACTTCCTTTCCTTCATGACTGTGAAACCACCACACAGTAAACTCTTCATTGTAACAGTGTCTTCCTGTAATGGAAATTTCTTAAATCCTGTCTGGAACCAAATACCAATGACTCCTAACATACATTGAAATTTTGATCTATAAAGTGTTCTGTTCTCACTTTCATTTCTACCTTTAACACACAACAGAAAATATTTCCCATATTCTTCTAAAGGCTGCATATTACCTTCTTTGTATTTCTCCATTTAATAAATTTAAAATATACTTATTGTCTTTGCAAACACTTCTTTGATTAATGATAAAAGTGAAATTGTCTTCATTGCTTTACTATAATGCTTATGATTTATACTATTTATATTATGCATTGCCTCTTTTATTCCACTTATTTTTTCCCACTAAAAATGATAGAACCAGCCCCCAGTGAAGCTAGTGTTTGAAGCCAAGATCACCAGACTTTAAAGAAGTCATGTGACAATTTTTATCATCTGTAAAACTCATAGAGATGTGGTCTCTTACTGTCATAATGCTGTACATATGTAAGCATATGCACAAGAATAATCCTTGGGGTGTAGCTGGATGATAGTGTGCTTGTTTGGCGTGCACATATTCTAGCCCAAAGAAAAAATTCTTTTTTTTCACATTTAATTTTTTATTATTGCATTATAAATAGTACCATTCAAAATTTCCACCTCCTCCGCTCCTCCCATTTCCCTCCCACTTCCCCACTCCCCCTCTCCTTTTCCCCTCCAGTCCTAAGAGAGGGCAGGTTACCCTGCCCTGTGGGAAGCCCAAGGCCCTCTGGCCTCCATCCAGGCCTAGGAAGGTGTGAATCCAAACTGACTAGGATCCCAAAAAGCCAGTACATGCAGTAGAATCAAATCCCAGTGCCATTATCATTGGCTTCTCAGTCAGTCCCCATTGTCAGTCATATTCA
>PVIU01025734.1:0-23194 GCA_004026605.1 Ondatra zibethicus | reverse complement strand
GCCTACTGAGGGTTGCCCGCTCCTCTCTGCTCGGCTCCGTGGGACAAAGGAGGCCCCCTAGCAGGGGACTCGCCCTTCCCCCAAGGCCTCAGCCCGGGTGGGCCGAGCTCAGGTGCAGCCGGGACAGGGTCCAGATGAATCCGCGGAAGCTGGTTGGGCGAGGTTCCCGGACCCAAAGGCAGGCCTACTGAGGGTTGCCCGCTCCTCTCTGCTCGGATCCGTGAGACAAAGGAGGCCCCCTAGCAGGGGACTCATCCTTCCCCCAAGGCCTCATCCCAGGTGGGCCGAGCTCAGGTGCAGCCGGGACAGGGTCTAGATGAATCTGCTGAAGCTGGTTGGGCAAGGTTCCCGGTCCCAAAGGCAGGCCTACTGAGGGTTGCCCGCTCCTCTCTGCTCGGCTCCGTGGGACAAAAAAGTTTACTTAGAAATTTAAAGTATATAGTAAATTTCCATTATAAGGAAAAGAATATGTAGTATTGTTAAAAGCTTAAGTAGCCAAAGGCTTTATTTTTTCATGGACATTTAATGGATCTTGTGTTCTAAGAGACACATTTTGTGAGAGACTATTCAACAAAGTTCAATATAATTTCAGAGTACAATAAGTGGCATAGCTGCCTTTCATATTTCTCTCTCTTCAGTAAATCAGATGGCTTTCTATAGGCCTTGTTGCTTAGCTACAAAGTAACCAGTGTAGCTTAATGAATCATCTGAAAACCAACTTATCAATAAAATACATTATCACTTTCTATTATTGGGATAGCCATTTGGCTTTTTTCATATTAGGAAGATGAGTCATATTTAAGACCTATAAGGTAACAAATCCTACTTGATAATTTGATTAAATAGGCATTAGAGCACATCTTGGAATTGTTTTATTGTAAGTAACAGAACTGACAACCATGTTACAGGAAGCACATTAACCATTCCTGTAAAAGTACCTCTCCAGAGTATCTCAGATAGATATTCAAATTACAAATCACATGCATTTTCTAAATGGTGGAGAAAGCTTTCACAAGCTCATATCATGTGCAGGAGATGTGTTTCTTTTTATTCTTCTAAATTTTCTTTTAAAAATGTAAAAAATCAAGCCTGTCAGCTTTTTAATTGAAAATAGATTCTTCTCTCATACAATATATCCTGACCACAGTTTCCTTTCCCTCCACTCCTCTCAGCTCCCATTTCCCCCCATTTTCCCTCTTTACCATATACACACCCCTTTTATTACCTCTTAAGAAAGATCAGGCCTTCAAGAGAGACAGTCAAACATGTAAAACAAGATACAATATGACAAGGAAAAAGCCTTCCTATCAAGGCTTGATAAGGTAACCCAGGAGGAGAAAAGTAGTTCAAAGAGTATGCAAAAGAGTCACCAAATTTTACTGTTAGGAGTCCCATAAAAACAGCAAGCTAACATTCATAACATATACGAAGAATACCTGTTTCATATCCATGTGGACTCTGTGTGTCCTGCTTCAGTTTCTGTGAGCCCATATGAGCCCTGTTTAGTAGATTCAGAGGGACATGTTTTCCTAGCGTCTTCCATTTCCTCTGACTCTTACAATCTTGCTTCCCTCTCTTCAATGGATGCCTCAACTCCAAAGGCAAGGACCCAATGGAGACCTCCAAATTAGATTTTCCCTCTGCATAATGTCTGGCTGTGGGTCTTTGTACCCACTCCCAACTGCTGCTGGAGGAAGCTTCACTGATTACTAGGAATATAGCCTAATATCATAAGTAATATTTTTTTCTTTCCAGTCCTGTTTGCCCCTACCCTTGGTATATGTGCTATTCAGTCTCCAGTTACTAACCATTCAACCAGTGTAAGTCATGGGTTCCCTACCAATGCATATGCCTCAAGTTAAATCAAATCTTGGTAGTCCACTACCATAAGTTCTGTGCCACCATTGTCCCACCATATCTTTTATGTAGGACAGATCATAGATTGGAGTTTTGGTGCCTGTGTTGGTGGTCAGGTTTCTTTTCACATAGCCTAAAGAGTACTTTCATGCACCAAAGAGACTAGGATGTAGGGTTGAAGGCTCCAAAAAGGTACTACTTCGACCTTTCTAAGGTCAGTGAGATATGTGAATGTTGTCTGAAATGTGTACCTGCTGTCAATTTTCAGAGAGTCACCCTCTGTCCTAGAATCAGCCTTGGTTGTTTACAGATCTCAGCAGTATCACCTTGGCAACAACCCAAACTAATATAACCTGGGCCCACCACTGGAAGGCTATAAAAGCTTTAAAAATTTAAAATTCAGCATCCTTGATTACTAGGAGACCTTACTAGAGCCCCCACTTATAGTTTCCAGGGAGTTACTACTACACTATGTTTTCACACTGAATCCCAAATGCCCCCCAGTTCTAGCTGTCTCTCATTGCACTCTTTCTCTTTGTTGCTTCCTCCACCTGATTTCTCCAGCTCCAGCCTTTCCTGTCCCCAATACACTCACAAAGCCTATTCAATCTCCCCTTCCCTGTAACAGGAGGAGTGGGGGGCCCTTTGTTCTGTCCTGATCACCCAGCTAGCTTAACCACGTTGGGTGCCAAACTGTTGCAGTAGAGAGTAGGCTGCTTGTCATCCTAGTCACCCCACTAGCTTACACCTGAAATAATCACAAAAAACTGTATTCATTCAAACACTGCCTGGCCCATTAGTTCTAGCCTCTTATTGGCTAACTCTCACATCTTGATTCAACCCATTTCTAATAATCTGTATGTCACCACGAGGTCATGGCTTACCAGGAAATATTCAGCATGTCTGTCCTGGCAGATCCATGGCGGCTCTCTCTCCACCCTTCTTCCCAGCATTCAGTTCTGTCTATTCCCCCTACCTAAGTGCTGCCCTATCAAAAGGCCAAGGCAGTTTCTTTATTCAACCAATGAAAGCAACAAATAGACAGAAGAACCTCCTATACCATTTCCCCTTTTTCTATTTAAACAAAAAGGCTTTAACTTTAACATAGTAAAATTACATATAACAAAACAGTTATCAGTCAAGAATTACAGTTACAATATTTATATCTACTTTATCTCTTATCATAACTAAGGAAAACTATAACTATAAATTATTCAACTCCATCAAAGACTCCAGAAGGATAAATATTACCTAAGTAAAGAGGAAATGCATTTTAAACAACTTCCAAAACTCTAGAAATGACAGAGACATCTCATTTCCTGGACAGTCACCCAAAGTTTTTCTGTACCATTGGGGCATCCATCTTCAGCCTACAGGCCCATAGAATACAGCAGACATTTTCATGAAGCAGGAAATTTTAAAGACAATTCAATCACTTTTTTTTGTGTCCTGCAGAATGTCTCGCAGTCTCTTTCATGAAGCAGGAACCCCGAAGGACCATCTCACCTTAAGGAAAGTTCAGCAGTCATCTCTTTGTGGGTATTGCATGTCCAGTTTATTCAATAGTCCAGGCAAGAGCAGTTTCTCCCCAAATGCCTATCAAACTCCATAAGGAGCCTCTTCGATGGCCATCTTCCTCTTGAAGTAGCTGATGCTCCCAGGAGCAAACATGTCTCATTGTCATGAAAAACCCTAAGTTATTAAAACATTTTAAATGCAGTATTCTATAATATTTGAAAGATATGAAGAATGCCTATCTAAATGAAATATATCTCTATATCTAGAAAATCTAACTAACATGACTACAAGCTTGACTATTATTGATGATATCCATTAACAACCTATGTTTCCTAATTATACATTACATTTTAAAATGATCTACACAATCACAATACCTTAATCAAGAGCAGGAATATACATATAACAAGATTGATCTAAAATTTATATCAATAAAGCAAAATCTATACCAATGGAAATTATTCATATCTATATCACATCCCCCTTTAAACATAAACAATATTTGGGAATATGGGTGCAGTTTTTTTTCTCCAAACTGCTTCATGCTGTATGGGGGCGCTGTTAATCATGTCTTTCATGGTATATCATGTGTGCTAGGTTCATCTCAGTCAGAAGTTGAGTGAATTAATTTTCTGAGGGTATTTATGGCAACATTTCAGGAGGGTGTGGTCTATCATACCTTATTGGTTTAGAAGCAATACACAGGGTCTCATCCTCTGTGAAAACAAAGGAGGAACCTCTTTTCCAAAGCATCATATCCTTAGACACAAATTCTGAAGTCATAATACCTTTATAATACACATGCTGGTTTGGCTTAGCAGCCTACACAATGAAATGTCTCTCTGTACATAGCTCCTTCACAATCAAAAATTCAAAGAAGACACAATAATACACAGAATCCAGACTCTCTGTGAATTTTCCATTTTTACGTGACTTATTTTTCTTTACTTCTTTTAATCTATAACTATATGTACTCTGTCTCTTTAAAGACTTTACTCCCTTTTTTAAAGTATTAACTTTATTTTATGACTTTCTATACTCCTTTTCTTCTCTCTCCCAAGTCCATGTATATTTATACAACACTGTAACCCATTTAGAGGTTGTTTATGTCTGAATATGTCCTATTTTGAATCTGTAATTATTTACTGTTTAGGAACACTTTTGCTTTGAGCTTTTAAAATGCTAAGCTTTTAAGAATCTAAGCTGTGACAATCCTAGGTCAAATACAGGTACTGCTTGCTTCCCTGCCCAGTCTAGCATGGTGGAGCTGCTCCTGCCTCTGAGGTGTGCGCAGTGACCCCCTTTCAGGCACACAGTGAGGCCAGTTGGCATCAAACTGTAGCACTTTAGTCACAAACTCCATTGAAATGCTCTGTCTCCAGTAGGAGACAGAGGTTGCACTAGGAGCTTAGCCCAGAAAGCTAGTGTTTTAAAACTGCGTGACTTTTATTTATTTATTTATTTATTTTGCTACAGCTGAATCGGGAAAATGTCTCTTAAAGCAGCCATGGCAAGCCGCCAGCAAACAGCAAGGAGCTGTGTTAAACTCTGTTTTTTTTTTTTCTTTTGTAGAATTTTTTTAAGCCCTCTTAGATTTTATGTGGAGTTAGTTGGCCATGTTGGGCCACCATCTGTTACAGGGAGAGCATGGGGGGACATTGTTCTGTCCCAACTGCCCAACTAGCTTAACCCCGTTGGGCGCCAAACTGTTGCACGAGAGTGGGCTGCTTGTCATTCCAGCCACCCACTAGCTTACACCCAAAATAATCACACAAAAAAGTATTCATTTAAAAACTGCATGGCCCATTAGTTCTAGCCTCTTATTGGCTAACTCTCACATCTTCAATCCATTCTAACAATCTGCATGTCACCAGGAGCTCGTGGCTTACAAGGAAAGATTCAGCATGTCTAACCTGCCAGATCCATGGTGGCTCTCTCTGTCTGCCTTTCTTCCCAGCATTCAGTTCTGTCTACTCCACCTACCTAAGTGCTGCCCTATCAAAAGGCCAAGGCAGTTACTTTATTCAACCAATGAAATCAACACATAGACAGAAGAACCTCCTACACCACTTCCCAGGAAGATGGACCTGCATGCCCCTCCATCCAGTCCTCCTCTTTAACTTACCTCTCTGGATCTGTGTATTTTAAATTGATTGTCCTTTACTTGACAGCTAATACTTACTTATAAGTAAATGAATGCTATACTTTCTTTCTATGTCTATATTATCTCATTACAGATAGAGTTTTTTCTAATTGTATCCATTTGCCTGAAAATTTCATGATGTCATTTTTAACAGCTGAATAATATTCTATTGTGTAAATGTACCATGTTTTCTTTATCCATTCCTCAGTTGAGGTATATCAGTTGATTTCAGTTTCTGGTTTTTCTAATAAAACTACAATGAACATGATTTTGCAAGTGTCCTTCAGGTGGAATGTCAGCAGTAAAAAAAAAAGGCATCTTGAAATTTGCATGCTAATGGATGGAACTAGAAAAAAACATCCTGAGTGAGGTAACACAAACCCATATAGACAAACAACATATGTACTCACTCATAAGTGGATATTAGATATAAAACAAAGAATAATAAGCCTATTGTCCACAATCCCAGAGAAACTAGGTAACACGGAGAACCCTAAGAGAGACCTACATGGATATCCCTGGGAAGGGGAAACACACAAGACTTCCTGAAAAAATTAGGAGAGGTGGAGAAAGGAGGGTAAAAGGGGAGGGGAGGAGAATAAAAGAGGAAGGAGGAAAACATGAGGGAATGGGATGCTCAAGAAGAGGAAAGGACAGTGAGGGAGAGAAAGGAAAGAAATACCTTGATTGAAGGAGCGATTAAAGGGCTATTATGAAACATAGCACTAGGAAAATTCCCAGGTATCCTCAAGGATGAGCCCAGATAAGACTCTAAGCAACAGTGGAGAGGAAGTCTAAATTGGCCTTCCCCTGTAATCAGACTGATAACTATGTTAATTGTCATCATAGAACCATCAACCATTAACTGGTGGAAGTAGATACAGATAACTACAGTGAAGCAATGGGCCGAGCTATCTGAGACAAGCCCAAGAGAATGAGGAACAATAATATAAGCAATGTGGTCAAGGCCATGATGGTGATATCCACAGAAACAGTTGACCTGAGCTAGTGAGAGTTCTGGACTGATAGCAGGCAAACCGGCATAGGACCAAATTAGGCCCACTGAATGTGGGGGACAGTTGTGAGGCTCAGACAGGCTGTGGGGCAACTGATAATGGGAGCAGGATTTATCTCTAGTGCTTGAAGTGACATCTAGGAGCACATGTTTTGGAGAGATACCTTGCTCAACCTATACGTAGAAGGCAGAACCTTAGTCTTACCTCTAAGTAAAGTGTCAGACTTTGTTGATTCCCTATGGGAAGCCTTACCCTTTCTGATGATTAGATGGGGAGGTGGGGGTGTTTGGAAGGTGGAGGAAGTGGGAGAAGTTGAGGGATTGGGAACAGGGTTAGCTATGTAAAATGAGAAAAGATTTTATTAAAAAAATCTGAAGGAAAAAAAGAACAAAAAAGATTCAGAACTATATCACCAATTTATGAACTAAAAGATCTTTGTTTCTTGTGAAGCACTTTTTACATAATCATTCTGGACCAGAAATGTGTTTAATATTATTACTATTATTCTAGTAATTGTCTGAGATTTATTATACTGTGGGAGAAGAACTTGTTGAGTGAGTTTCCTTTTACCAACTAAAGAAGAACATACTTTCAGTGAAACTTGTTACTCTACCTAGACCAATTCCCTATTTTCTTTCAATTCTTTATTTAAAATAAAAGATGATGCTTCCTCTTTTTAAACTTGTTACAATTAACATCAAAATAGATACTTTCCAAACTTTAAATACTTCAAATAAGCTATTTGAATAATGTACTGAGATAACTACTAACTAGAAAAGCCTTTGTTCACAGTGAAGGTGTGTCTTTGTGAAGGTGCATTCTGATTCGCTTAATAAAAAGCTAAGCATCCATTAGTCAGACAGCAGATATAGGTAGGGCAGTCAGACACAGAAGACACTGGGAAGGAGAAAATTTTCTCCTTAAAGTCATATACAAGTAAAAATATTTTCATGACACAAATGTTTCAAATGTATTGAAATAGCTAAACCAAAGACTATACTTTATAATTCAAATATTAGAATAATGAAGTAAAACATTTCAAATTAATATCTTTGTTCCTGTTTTCAACCAACCACAAGAGTGCAAAACAGATCAAGTGGGGGTGCAAAGGCCTGTCCTTAAGGGACCGAACAGAGTAGGAGTGAATGGGGGGGCAGGAGGAAGGTACAGGAAGGGTATGGGTAGAGAGGAGGGAGGGGAAACTTCAGTTTGGATATCAAATAAATAAATTTAATTTTAAAAAACATGCCACAACATAAATATATATTTTTCCAAAACAGCAGTCTATATCAGATTTACAGTAGATACCATTCTCCATATTTCAAATGATTATTGCTTCACAGTTACTGGCCAGTAAACATTGTGACTAACAACAAGTTTAAAATAATTTATGAAACTACCGCATTCTTTTGATATTATTATTATTATTTTATCATTATTATTATTATTATTATTATTATTATTATTATTATTATTAGGCATTTAGCCTATTGTCTCAAGTCTTGTATGCCAATGACAAGCTAGTTAAGACAATCTTCTGTTTTTCCTTTTAAAATCAAAGAAGCATTTAGTTCTATATATTGGGTAGGAAAAAAAGATATGTGTGGTTTTAAACTCTAAATGATAATATGAACATTGTTTTGTGACATACAGACATTATAAAATGGTACTACTTGAATTAAAACTAAAGTTTTCCTTCTCAACTTCGCTACTCTGTAGTACTTCAACAAGCTCATATGCTTCTTACACTTTTTGTGCGTTTATTTTTCCTCTCTAATATTTCCTTTAATTTCACCTCCAGAAACCCAAGAGCATGCACAGTGACTTCATGGTTCTGTTCTTTTTCTTCTCCAGAAATGTAGTCAAAGAAATCTGTATTTTGTTACTTTGCTACCTGCAATTTCCTGTGTTTCCAAGGGCAAGACGACGGATTCAGGTAGCTAAAACATCATCCTTAGGGAAAGGTTAACAGATGCTTCCATTTCCAGCTTTAAAGACCTATTGTGGCTTACAACCATTTGCGTATTTAGGCCAGACTCTAAAGCACCCCAAGATTTATGACAAGTGAAATTTACTTGTGTGCAAGGGAAAGGGACATACAAAACCTTAATTCTTTCCATTGTGTTGCTTTACTTTGCTGATTTACAACTCACATTGTTCTACTCTAGTCTTTCAAGCCTTGTGTCTATCCCTCTGACATATTCCTTCAGCACAGCTGTAAATGAGGAAAAATATTCATTCTGGAATAAACTCCATGCTCCACCGCATCCTGACAAGGCATGTTCTTCTCACAGTTTAGCATCACTCTCTTCCCTAAAGCTATAGCAATGCTTTTTTAAAAAATCAATCTAGTTATCTTTTTTTGTTATTTTTTTTTTAAAAAGCGAGTTACCATCTCATCAAAATCGATATTTTGTGGCTTCCTTTAATTAAAAACGTTATAAAACACACTAAGAAATCAACCACTCAAGAAACGTACTTAGCCCACAAGGAAAATTTGTTTTCCCGGAGAGCAGCATTCCATCCTTCCTCAGACAGGCCCTGCTGGATTCTCCTTCCTCCCCATCCGGAGGGCAGGATGACATTGCCCACTCCTCTTGGCTCCCCAAAACTTTTCTCTACCTAAGTGTGCCAACTTCCAGGGCACAGCCTTTGTTGAGGGTAGCAGAATCATGTGTAGCTCTTGATTAGAAAACAGGACAGCAGGGGTGCTACCAGCGCAGTTCTTGATAACATTGGTGAATCTGGTAAATCTGTCCTCTGCATCATTTTCTGGGTCTCTTCCAGACCCTTTAGCTGAGCCATAGCCACACTTTAAGTGTCCTGAAATTCCTCACACCCCAAACTTTGAAGGCAAGTGTGTTCCTGTGGTCTCCTGGATGCTCTCAGAAGAAGTTAGCTCTCTGGGGACCTGATGAATCTGAAAGATTTCCCTTCCGCCCATGCCCTCTGACTCAGATACAGGGATACAGAAAGAGCAGGGAGTTAGTTTAGAAAATACAGGAACACAGACACCTTGTTGTAAGTTCGTTGAAAGAGTGCACTGTCAAAATGCCCAGCCCATCCTTAGGAGGAAATAGGTGCTTTCCCCACGCCCTAGCTCTAAAACAGAGTGGGTGAGGTGTGGAAGTTGAAAGCTGAAGAGGGACTGGTGGTCAATAAATCCACAAGCAAGTTGGAGACTTGCATTTCCACTCTGCACAGAATCAATGAAAAAATGGGAGCAATTAGGAAGCCGCTTGTCAAAAGAAGCACATGAGGCCATGAATGATTTAACATTGCCACTAAGATGACTATACTGGGGAGGAGTCACTCACTTTCACTATCTGGGTTACTTAAATCTGTGTACCCCATTTCCCTATACTGACCTCAGTACATTGAAATGAAAAAAAAAAAAAACAGCATGAGGGCAATTACTATTCTTAGATGATTTCACCAAACCTACTCACTATTCTTTCAGTGTGTATATTCACTCTTGGCTGCCACCTCCGTCCCTTCCTCCCACTACTGAGTCTAGAATTAGATTTGACTATAAACAGCTCATATGACTTTATTTTCTAAAAATTTCAAAGTGACTATTATTTGGTTAGTATCCTAATTATTTACCCACCTCCTGTTATACACACAATTTACCATCTACTGAGTGAAACTTAATTTTACAAGAAATACTTGGCAAGGGACTCAGAAACAACTGAAGATTTTCTTGTCCTCTTTATTTTCATTAAGAAAAGATGCTTATTCTTTGTTGAAAATTTGACCATGTTGAAAAAATTGACCATCAGTTAAGGCAATACATTTGAAAGATTCTATGGGTTTTTACAAAGGATTAATGCCTGTGTTCCACCCTGACCCCCAAAAGTTATCAATTATTTTGGCTTCTTACCTGAGCAACAGGGTTAATACAAGCACCCAGGTGAAATCAATAGGCAGTGGTTCCCATTGTAGTGCCTTAGATTAAGAAAAATAGGTATTCAGATCTACTTGTGTTGCCAGATTTTCCTTTTCCATTTCAGTGGACATTTGAGCAAAACTTACTTAGTAGTTATACCATACCTTGGTACACTCTCAGAAATAAAAGAAATCACAGTCAGACCTGGTGGCTCAGTTCTTTACTCCCGAGCACCTAGACATTTGTGAGGAAGATTGAGGTAGGACTTTCAAAGGCTGTCTGGGCTATAGTGAGTTCAAGATCAGCCTAGGTAACTTAGAGTTTATCTCACAATAAAGCAGTGGTATAATGCTAGTCCACCAGGTAAGAGCCCTTATATTCAATCCCTAGTATTTTAAATAAAAACAACACCAAAAAAACTTCTGGAAGACTAGATTATATATTATTAAGCTAAGCTAATGAAAACAATCCATTCAAAAATTTTGCTAAAATAAGTGTAGTTTCAAATTGCATGTAAACACCTTTTAATACATTTATGAAATGTTTTCTGAAACAAGAAAATTATATCTAAATACAATATTTTATATTGTATATATAAACTATATAAAATGACCCTGTGACTTGGATATTCAGCTGTCGCCAGCATCTCTATAGCTACACCAGATGGAATTAAATAATAGTGAATTAAGAATTTGTGAGACTCTGAGCTGCCTAAGCCTCTAAAGACTGAGAGATTAGTTGGCTAAAAATATTGCTTAGTATTTTATTCTATTAAAACCATCTTCAAAAGTAAGTTTGAAATCTGCCCGGACACTGTCTAGTGAAAATGATTAAGCAATGGAATGTAGACTACTAAAATCTCCTTTATTCTGAGTTCACACTAATATATTTCAAAAATATAAAATATCAACTTCCTAATAATTTCTATTCAAAAACCTTTGGGGTAAGGGAGATTATAAAACTATTTCTCTATAGATGAGAAACTTATACACAGATATCTCCTTGACAGATACATAGATATTTTAGATATTGTTCATTTAAGATATTTTACTAAGTAAAAAAAAATTTCCATGAGCACCTGCAGAACTCTACACTGGAATGTATTTTCAACTAGGAACATAAAAGATCTCCAACAATATTGCATTAAAGAATTTGAGATTACTAGCCAAAATGATTTGTATTATGTACCATTGATCTTGAATATGAACAACATGATGTAATTAACTGTAACACTTTAGTTTTAAGTGAAATTGCATCCTAGAATCTTACAAATATAGCACAATATATTACACTAAAATTATGCCTCTCTTGTAGTTCAATGTAGTTTCCTATAAAAATAGTGAGGACCAGTAATTTAGATGTATGTTTTAGGTACTGTCATCAGTTTATATAGACATATTCATTGATTGCACAGAAGTCCCTGAATCAATACAGCTATTTGTTGTTTTCTTTTGTAGATAATTTAGAAAACAAAGTTTAAAGTATATGTATTTTAGAGTTGCACAGAAAGCATTTTTCCCTAGGATACTAGAAATATAGCCTATATTTTTAGAATGCCATTATTGGTTCTGCAAATTTTCTATGAAACATTTCAACACAATCAAGGGTAATTTGAATCACAGAATTTACTTATTCCTCCTAAAATTATTTTTTAGGGATGTCAAATTTTTTAGGGATGCTTAAATTTAGAATGGTCTAAATTTAAGCATTTTCTTCTTGTGTGTCCTCAGACTGGGTGAGCTTTAGGGTAAAAGGAAATACTGTTTTGGTATTGCCATCTATCCCTAGAAAAGCTAAAACTGAGAACTGAGACTTTTCTCTTAACTGTCTGAAAGACTCTCACGTCATTTGATACTCAGGATTATGCAACCCTGGAGTGAATCTTGTAATAAAACTCATTTATTAATCCTGCTTACAATCCATGATATTAAATACCAGAAGTTGGGAAGAGAGAGAAGACTACAATTTTAAAAGGAGTAATTCCAGAGTTCAGGGAGAGGATATAAAAGTAAAGATACTGCCATCATAATTTTTGGCAATGCAGTCTTCTGTACGGGAAAGGGGCATTTTAATAGGCCTCAGTGTGGTTAAAAGGCAGATTTGGAATGAGCTAATATTTTGACAAATGAATAATTTATAGAAGAAAAGGAATAATTTATAGAAGAAACTGGTGATTGCTCTTTTTGCTTCCAAATGATAAAAATGAATGTAATAATTATTTTTAATTGTTTTAGATTATTTTGAAAGCAACACTATTGTCTTCAAGTTTTGGATAAACAATTTGGTCTAAACGTTTTACTCAGAAGCTAATATGTATGTTACACATTAGATGGACCTTTGATTTAATAATTTTTTGTATTTAGAAAGCAAATGGTTGATAAAAGAATTTCAGGAAACAATAAACTACTCAGTAAATTAATCAGGCAAGGCCGTGAATCTAAAATTTGTGAACAATCTGGATTTATAACATTACAGATTTACAACAGCTTCTATGATTGGATACTAAGTAATTTATTGAAATCATTAAACAATTATTTAGTAATTTAAATTGTTCAGTCACAAAGATCTAGAACTAATTTTGACCTTTCCCACATACCTTCCTTCTTGACTTGTGAACCAAAACGCCTCTAAGATTTTCTGATCCATTGAGACAGACCACGACCCAAACAATGTTCCTGGGGAAGGTAAAATAAGAGAAATAAGAGATGGGAATGTCCCAAGCCCAGAACCAGTTGGATGTTATTCTTCATTGTCTCCTGGAGAAGAGTTACATGGACAGGGAACATCTGGATAAAGAAGCTGCGTAAACATCCTCAAATACCTACCAAAAGGATGTTCCATTGCTGCCACTGGCAAAAAGCCATCTTTGTGTTTCCCCAACCAAAAGGAAGAAGAGGAGGAAAATGGATGATGGACTAGCTGAGAGGGTGTCCTCAGAGACCCAACACATATGTCATCAAACTGATGATTGTATAAACCAGACCCAGTTAAGTGAGGGCACACCATTGATCTGTAGTACTTGGATGCCCAGCAACCTCTCAGTGCAAGAGTGTAAGCATTCATCGAACTCACACTGCCCCATCAGTCTGAGGATGATAAGAGCTTAGAGGCCTCTGACAGTCAAAGTGGTATCTCCCCTGGACCATGTAGAAAATGCCTGCAAATCCTACATTCCAACCCCACTATAGTCTGAGACCCAGGTTTGCCCCAATGATGAGCCCTCTTACCCTGAATTGTCTCACTTCACACTATCTCTACATGCTTCACAAGAAATGCATATGCCAGAGGTAGAGGAAGCATATCATTACAAGTTGCTTCAATGTTCAGAAAGTATGAAGATCCTTCAAAATACATAGTATAGGGAATGATGTTCCAAGTTTCCCACCACAATAAAACCGCCCAAATAAAAAGTTAAAGTAACCATAATAACATCATTCCTTCCATCTCTTCCTATCCACTCCCATGATAATTCATTATAAACTATATTATAAGCTATTCCCACATTATTTCATCATCCATCATATATCTGTTGATTAAATTAAATTTTCACTTTACAGCAATATTTAAATACCCAATTACCTACAACAAAATGTAGAAGTTTAAAAGTGATACTTTTCATTCTTGAATGTAAGAATCTGGCCTTGATTTTATAAATAAGTTGTATTTTCTACCCTTATTATGGGAAGTCCTAAAAAGCTGATGATTGTAATCATCAAGAGACTTATTATATCCTCACTTATATGTGTAGTGATTGTTACTGAATATTAGTTATTATTTTAATTTAAAATATTTAAATTAAATTATTTATTTAAAGAAAAACTTTTGCATAGCATCTCCAGTTAGCTGTCTATCATTCTCAAATGTAGTTCCTGAGGTGCAAGGTATGGGTTAAGAAAATAGAAAGAAGACAAACTATGTTGCCATGAAAGATTTAAGCCAGGAAGCCAATAAATGTCACATTTCAGCCACATTCAAATCACTAACTTAAGTCACCAAGGCTTCAAAACTCGATTGAGTTTTTATTTCAGATACTATTTGCATTTAGTACTGTCTCATCATCATCTTATTCTAGTTGTGGCTCATGAGCTAGTCAAATCTTAAAGGTTATACCTCACAATTATCTAATTATTTAGACAAATTGTTTAGAAAATTAATTTTGAGTATAATGGTTAATGTCATATTCCAGGCGGTACGTCTTGCTTATGTTTATGTTAATATGTAATATGAGGATAGTTACTGATAATATACTATGATCTGGATATTAAGATTAGGTGGTAGGAATGCAATTATAAAATAAACACTTCTGTCCAAATGGAACATGCAGTCCTTCAGAAATGTAGGTGCACATTGATCAAAAAAACCACAAAGTTAAATTGCAACAAGGACACATATATTTCACTTGGTTTCTGTAATAGCCACATTTGGTTATTTTGGGCAAGGCAAGAGAAGTAATTACAGAGGAAGGAAGGTTTTATTTGAGATCTGTTGATAATGGCTAACTGATTTCCCTTTTGACATCTTGCTTACTAAAGCTATTGACTTCTTTATGATCTCTCAACAAACACTAAATACATATTTGCAACATATGTTCAAGTAATGATCAGTTTTTCCTGTCTCTACCAAATCTACCAAAGTTTTCACATGCCTTCTCTACTACTGTAAATAATAACACTGATATTCCAGTTTCTACAGTCAAAAGAAAATTATTTCAATCCACACTTAGTTTTTCATATCTCATATTCAAATATATCAAGAATCATACTCTAGGTCTCTACCTTCCTAGCTGTCCAAAGAATTCAAACTACCTATGTTAGGTGATTTAAATTGGCAAACTCAAGTAGAATTATACACTGTTCTCTAGGGTTTCTTTAAAACTTTGTCCACATTTTCTTTTAACCCTTAAGGTAGATAATTAAAATTGTGAAATATGTTCTTTGTTTGTGAACCAACAAAAATATTTTCTATTAATTTATTAACTATGATTTTAGTGTTCTCTGTATCTTATTTTTTGCTATTGGTTTTCAAAATTGATAATCAAAATATCACAGTGCAATTACCCTTGAATTGGATTGTTTCCTTCATGAGTGATTTTTTTTCCTGCTGAATTCTGTAATAGTCCACTGTATATATTCCATGCAATATATTATCACTTAAGTACCTGTTGCTTACATTATCTGATGCTAGTGTTCTGACACATGTTTCCTTAGATGCAAAATGCATATTATACAATGGAAGAAAACAAACAAAAGCACTTCCTCCAATATTTGCTGATTGTTTCTCCTAATGCTGTCCTTTGATTATTTTGTAGCTTATAATGAACTTAGACAATAGTCTATAGGAACTATTCAAACATTTCTCATGTGTGTTCTGGATATGAGTTTTGCTTTTGGCATACATCATTTTAATTTTTATTTCAGAAATGAAATTTGTACATTTGTGGACTGTAGCATGATACTGTAATCTATGTATTTACTTTGAAATGCCATAAACTACTTATGGCATGCATTAACTTGTGTGCTTCTTTATATAATGAAAACATAAGTCCAACTGGAAAGTTTTATATATTCATTATGATATTATTGATTATAGTTACCATGCTTCAGCAAGGTCTTGAAATTATTTCTACTATCTTATTGGGATTTTATATACTTTAACCAATATTTTTGTGGTCCCTTCTTCTCTCCATCTTGTATTTACCATTATAACCTCAACTGCTGTAAGTTCAATGATCTATATCTCATAATTACATTATATACTATTCGTTATTCTGTACTTAATTTCAATTGACATGATGTCTACTACATTCAGGATTTGTCTCAACTCATAGTATTCCCTTATTTTGGACTGTTAAATAGAATTTAAAAATATACGTTGCATTCTTTATACTTGATACCATATCATGTTATTGTGATTAATGTTAGAATATACATGGTTGTAGGGATGTTCTTTCACTCTGCATACTTAATTAAATGTGATTACATATTCATTAAAGGGAGTATCAGGTCATGTGGCATTTATAAATTTTGTTTTTGAGCAAACTCCATACTTTTTTCAAAAAAGGATTTACTAATTAAAATTCAAATTACCAATACTTCTTTTTATGGCATCACTGTTAGTATTTATTTTTTACTATTTTTTATTACAACTTTACTAAGTGATATGAGGTAGCACATCATTTTGTGTCTATAAGTTGTGTTGCTCATGTTTCTTCTTGATTCAAACAAATAATTCACAAAAAATCACTTAAGGGAGGAATGTTTTTCTGTTTTAAAGTTTGTAGGGTTTATTCTGTCATGGCAGGGAAGGAATGAAGACAGTATTAGGCTAGTCACATTTTATCAACTATCAAGAAGCAGGCAGTAAACAAGAAGAGTGTTTTGACTCTCAAATTTCAAAGTTCTGGTCCCAGTGACCCATGTTTTTGAATATTCAGCTCTTAAATAATCTAATTTTTTTTTCCAGAAGGACAAAAGCTGGGGACAAAGTTGTACCAGGGTTTTACTTTTGGACCACGAACCAGCTCACAAATTATAATGCAGGAACTTATTATTAGTTTTAAATGCCTAGCTTAGGCACATTTCTGGCTATCTCTTTTAACTTAAAGTGACCTGTTTCTTTTTATCTACAATTTACAGCAGCACTTATTACCTTTCTTACATCTGAATATCTTCCTTTCACTGCTCATCCATGTTTGTCATCTGGCAATTGCCTGTGTTCTTGCCTAGGCATATCCCTCATTGTATTCTCCTTCTTCTCCCTCATTTTTCTCTCTCTTCTTTTTGAGCCTAAATTTCTTGTCTTATATATTTTATCATCCTGCCAGTCCCACTTACCCTTTATCCTGCCTAGATATTGGCCATTCTATTTTTAATTAGAACATCAGGAGGCTTACACAGACAAGATAAAAGAAATGCAACATATTTTTACATAATTATACAAATACATCATAAATAAAATTATCATACTTTAACATAATTGAAGAAATATTCTGCAGCATAAACAAATGTAATACATCTCTGCTTACTTAAAGTAATATTCCAAAATGTTTTCCCCTTTTTCTCTAATGGAAAAAAATTGTTTTAACTTTAACATTGTATAACTATACACAACAAGAAGAATTATATAATAGGGAATATATTTACAATACCCAGTCCATCTGTACTTTGTCAATTCAATGAAAATACTCCATTGCTAATCCTGAGTCCAAAGCTCTGTGCCTAATTTATGTTTATAATAACTAAGGAAGCTATTACTATAACTGTCTAATATCAACTCCATCGAAGACTCCAGAAACATATTACCTGAGTAAACAGAAAATGCAGTACAGGTCACTTCCAAAACTAGAGAAACAACAGAGATATCTGGCTGCCTGGACAATCACCCAAATTCCTCTGAAACTTTGGGACATCCAATATTTGACCTATAGGCCAAGAATATCTGACAGACTGTTTTATTTGTAGAATTCTCATGCCTAGTTTTGGCAAAGTTGAGCGGTTGTTTTCCTCTGTGTCCTGCAGAATGTTCTGCCAACTTTTCTATATGACTGAGAACTGTCTCCTCCCATCTTATAATCCTCTCTGGTTCTGGGGTTAAGGATATGCACCACTACCACCTGATTTCTACAGCAAGCTAGTGTTACTACTGGGATTAAATGTGTGTGTCATTGTTGCTACTGGGATTAAGGTGTGTGGTCTGTAAGTGCCCAGTGTGGCTGTTTTACTTTTTTAATTCCCATTCTGAGGTTTCCTGGAGGCAGGATCACCATTTTCAGACTGAGGTTTAGGCAAGAGCCTGTAGCTAGCTATTTTGGTTTTCTGGTCTTCTGGTTGAACCCCAATACCTGTCTCTGCTTTAAGGAAAATATATATAGTATAACCAAATAACCATAAATTTGCATCAATATACCAACATTCAAACCAATGTAAGATATTTGAGGTTAACAGACATATGTTTTATCCTATATTCATATATCCCCACTAAATGATGAAAATCATCCATAACCTAGCAAATAAACGAACAAATAAAAAAACCAAACAAACACTAACCCCACCTATTGGGAATGAGGTTGTTGTGTTCTCCTGACTGCTTTTTGTTGTCTGGGAATGACAACATCTTTAGGGAAACCTGAGAAAATTGTGATAATGGTCAAGTACTGTGGGAGCCAGATGTTGTCCAGTCTCAGTATGATGGTATAAAACAATGTTTATTTAAAATCCTGGGTAAAATACTCTGTGAGGATGAACCATCTGTGTCATCAGCCTTGAAGCTGTTTAGAATGCAGAACACCAAGGAAACTGCAACAGAGGAGTGATAGGCCATATCACCTAGGCCACCTGTTTTCATTGGTGTCTGGCCTGTTTGCTGTGAAAACACACAAACTTTCAAATGTAAAATCAATACCTGCATTAAGAAAAGTGTGGACTGTGTGTTGTACACAAGCCAGCCAGAGATGATTTTTGTTTTGTTTGAGCAGGTAAAATATATGCCACCTATCTTATAGTTTTTCTAGGTTTATTTCTATAATTTCTTATAATTTTCAGGGGTCTTCCATGATCAAACTTGATTACTATTAACCTTGAATAAATAAATCCTGTGGAAACAAAAGCATAATATCTTCCACAAAGTAATACATTTTTTTGTTTTCCATTTTAAACATAGGGCATTCCTAAAATAGCTAGGCTGGTTTATTTCAGCAGTCCCTATGAAAATCTTATGTCTCCCAGCAGCTGTCATTTGCTTATCAGTAATCAAAAATTTAAGGATTATATAACATGCAGGATATAGACTCCTTGTGTATTCCCAATATCTACATAACTTAATTATTTTTTGTTAATTTACTTATTTTTTTGAAGACATTACTTACTATTATAAACTTTTTATGATATTTGATAGTCTTTTTCTTAAGCCTACACACATTTTTAAACATATGTAAACGTTTAGAGTATTCTTTTCCTGTCTGGATCTGTCTTTACTGTGCATCTATAGTCTTTTCTGTACACATGAACAAAAATCTGTTAAGCTACTGCTGAATTCTCTGCCACTGCATTGATGGCTAGCTGGAGATGTTTGACATGGAACTGCATTCAGTCCCCCTACACCCAGCTCTGGAATGAGAGGTTCTTGCACTGAATCAGGTGCTTTACTTAGTTTGCTATTTCTATCTAGTGTGAAAAAGGCTAGTTAATTGTTATGCTATATAGCAAAGCTTATTGCATTGCTGGTGGGAATGCAAGCTGGTATAGCCCCTTTGGATGTCAGTGTGGTGATTTCTCATAAAACTAGGAAACAACCTTCCTCAAGACCCAGTAATACCACTTTGGATATATATCCAAGGATGCTCAATCATGCCACAAGGACATGTGCTCAACTATGTTCATAGCAGCTTTGTTTGTCATAGCCAGAACCTGTAAAGAACCTAAATGCCTCTTGACCAAAGAATGGATAAGGAAAATGTGATACATTTACACAATGGAGCACTACACAGCAGAAAAAAATAACGACATCTTGAATTTTGCAGGAAAATAGATGGAGCTAGAAAACATTATTTTGAGTGAGGTAACCCAGACACAGACAATAATCACATGTACTCACTCATAGGTGGGTTTTAAATATAAAGCACAGAAAACCCGCCTACAAACAACAATACCAGAGAATTTAGACAATGAGGACACTAAGAGAGACTTCCCTAGATCTAATCTACATGGCAAGTAGAAAAAGACAAGATCTCCTGAGTAAATTGGGAGCATGGGGACCTTGTGGGAGAGTTGAAGCGGGGAGGGGAGAGGCAGGGATGGGGACAGGAAAAAAAAAGAGCTCAATAAAAAAGAGAATACATATTCTTTTAACTTTTACTGCTCTTTTTTATTCTCTCAGCTTTCTCAGGCACTATGTGGAAATATGGATTCTATATTGGGCAGCAAAATGTAGTTGGATTTTCTCTTTGGGCAAGCCACCACTCAGCTCCCCCAAAAGACATGGAGACTTCTTATTCTTTGTTAAAAAATATTGTAGACTCAGCTTAGGCCTCTTTCTAGCCAGCCTTTATACCTTAACTAAAACTTTCCTGTTTTGCTTTAACTTTCTTTTGCCTTGGGGCATTTTATCTTTCCTTCTTTCTATGTCTTACTTTTATTATTTCTCTGTGACTGGTCAGAAGGCTGGCTGCATGTTTTGGTGGGTGGTTCCTAGCATCCCTGTCTCCTTTTCATTTCTCATTCTTTTTTATCTCTCCTATTTTGAATCTAGATTTCTCCTGCTATTAATTCTCTCTACCTGTCAGTACTGCCACTCCTTTCTTTTGCCTGGTTATTGGCTATTCAGCTTTTTATTAGACCCATTTTATACTTTACCCAGGTGAGATGAAACAGATGCAACATATCTTTACATAATTAAACAAATGCAACATAAGCAATAGTAACAGTCACATAGTTAAAGAAATATTCGACAGCATAAACTAATGTAACACATTTTTACCCTATTAAAATAATATTATACAACAAAACATTCAAACTAATGAACATGTTGAGGTCATTTAACATTTAAACCACTCGAATGACATTTAAAACATTTGTATATACATGTTTATTTATTATGTCTACTTCCATAAAGAAACTCTCCTTCTGGAGAAGGGGATGGGAGAGGAAAGAGGGGAACAGGGAAAAATATATAGCTCAATAAAAAAAATAAAAAATTCTCCTTCACTTTTTAAATTGTTTTCATTGAGCTATATATTTCCTCCCCTCTCTTACTCTCCCTTCCCTTCCTACCCTCTCCCATGGTCCTCATGCTCCCAATTTACTCAGGAGATTTTGAGTTTTTCTACTTCCATGTACATTAGATCCATGTCTTAGGGTTCTCTTTGTTGTCTAGGTTCTCTGGCATTGTGAATTGTGGGCTGCTTTTTTTTGGCTTTATATCTAAAAGCCACATAAAAGTGAATACATATAATATTTGTCTTTCTGGGTCTGGGTTACCTCACTCAATATGATGTTTTCTAGATCCATCCATTTGCCTGAAAGTTTCAGGATGTCATTTTTTTTCTATTGTGTAGTAATCCATTGTGTAAATATACCACATTTTCCTTATCCATTCTTCACTAGAGGGGCATTTAGGTTGTTTACAGGTTCTGGCTATGACAAACAAAGCTGCTATAAACATAGTAGAACATATGTCCTTGTGGTACGATTTGAGTGTCATTTGGATATATACCCAAAACTGATATTGCTGGATCTAGAGATAGGTTGTTTCCTTATTTTATGAGAAACTGCCATACTTATTCCCAAAGCAGATGTACCAGTTTGCACTCCCCCCAGCAAGGGAGGAGTGTTCCCTTTACCCCACATCCTCTCCAACATAAGTTGTCATCAGTGTTTTTGACCTTGACAATTCTTACAGGTGTAAGATGGAATCACAGAGTTGTTTTGATTTGCATTTCTCTGATGGTTAAGGGTGTTGAGCATTTCCTTAAGTGTCTTTGAGCCGTTTTAGATTCCTGTGTTGAGTTCTCGGTACCCCATTATTTTATTGGATTATTTGTTCTTTTGATGACCAATTTCTTGATTTCTTTGTATATTTTGGAGATCATCCCTGTGTTCAATGTGGAGTTTGTGAAGAAATTTTCCCGTTCTGTAAGCTGCTGTTTTGTTTACCGTCTTCTTTGCTTTACAGAAGTTTCTCAGATTCAGGAGGTCCCACTTATGATTGTTTCTCTCAGTGTCTGTGCTACTGAGGTTATATTTAGGAAGTGGTCTCCTGTGCAAATGCTTTTGAATATACTTCCAAATTTCTCTTCTATGAGGTTCAGAGTGCTAGTTTTTTTCTTGAGGTAGTTCTTTGATCCATTCGAACTTAAGTTTCTTCTACATGTTGGCATCTAGTTATGTCAGCACTATTTGTTGAATATGCTTTCCTTATTCCATTTTATATTTTTACTTCTTTGTCAAAATTTAGGTGTTCATAGATGTGTGAGTTTATATCCATGTCTTTGATTTATTTCCATTGGTCCTCCTGTCTTTGTTTATGCCAATATCAGGCTGTTTTCAGTACTGTAGCTCTGTAGTAAATATACTTTGAAGTCAGGAATTGTGATGCCTCCTGAAGTTCCTTTATTATACAGGATTGTTTTGGCTATCCTGGATTTTTGCTTTTCCATATAAAGTTGTGTCATATTCTTTTGAGTCCATGATGGATTTTACTGGGATTTTAATAGCCATTGCATTGAATCTGTAGATTGCTTTTGGTAATGTTGCCATTTTTTATATGTTAATTCTACCTTCCCAAGAGCATGGGAGGTCTTTCCATTTTCTCCACATACCGAAATTAAATCAAGTCCAGGTGAACAATTTAAATAGACCTATAAGTCGCGAGGAAATAGAAGCTGTCATCAAAAACCTCCCAACCAAAAAAAGCCCAGGACCAGATGGTTTTAATGCAGAATTCTACCAAAACTTCCAAGAAGAGCTAATACCTATACTCCTTAAGGTGTCTCACATAATAGAAACTGAAGGGTCATTACCAAACTCATTTTATGAAGCTACAATTACCCTGATACCAAAACCACACAGGGACGCAAACAAGAAAGAGAATTTTAGACCAATCTCACTTATGAACATTGATGCAAAAATTCTTAATAAAGTACTGGCAAACCGAATCCAAGAACACATTAAAAAAATCATTCATTATGATCAAGTAGGCTTCATACCAGAGATGCAGGGCTGGTTCAACATACGAAAATCTATCAATGTAATCCATCATATAAATAAACTGAAAGAA
>PVIU01025733.1:0-23180 GCA_004026605.1 Ondatra zibethicus | reverse complement strand
AATATGTGTTGGTCACATTGTTAATAAAGAAGTAATTGGGAACTTCTTTGGCAGGAAGAGGTTAGGTAGCAGAGCCAAACTGAGAGAATGCTGAAAGGAAGGTGGATAGAGTCACCATTCAGATACAGAGGAATTAGGAGAGAAACATCCTCTTCTGTGAAAAGGTGCTGCCACATGGTATATTGCAGATAAGAAAAAACGGTTAATTTAAGTTGTAAGAGTTACTTAGTAACAAGCTTAAGCTTTTGCCTAAGCATTTAAAGCTAATAAGTCTCTGTATGGTTATGGCAGAGCTGTAAAAGGCTATTGGATTAAGCCAATCTATATATTTTGAAAATGTCTTAACTTCAAAATGGAAGTCAAAAGATATGTGGCTTTGTGGAGGAGGTTGTGATTTTGTTCCCACAGAAAATAAAAGGCTGTGGATTGGTTGAAGGGAAAAGATGACCAGGTTTCACCCAGGAAGATCCCCTGAAAATCCTGGCTAAAGACATAAAAATAAAAGCCTAGAAAAACTACGAGGCACAAAATGTATATTTTACCTACTCAAATATAAAACAAAAATTATCTCTGTCTAACTCTGTCTAATAAAACAGTTATTAAAACAGATGTATGTGTTAACTTAAAAGTGGAAGTATTTTCAGAACAAGGGGATAAGACACCAATAAAAAACTGATGGCCCAGGTGATCTAACACTTCAGAGCACATCTGTTGCAGTCTTTACAGAGTTCTGCATCCAGAAGAGCTTTAAGTCTGCTGACAGAGATATTCTAGCTACATAGACTGTTCACACCAAGATTAAACCATATCCTGATTTTCTGAAGACTTTCCACAAGATGTCAGTTCCCCTAAACAACAGAAAGAAAATTAAAGGGAACAATGGCCACAGTCTCAAAAGATGTATCATGGAAATTTCTCATCATGTTTTTGGGGGGGTGATGACAAGTTGTTATAGGTCATGGTTTAAAAAAAGAGCTGAACAAAGAGATTAAAAGATCGCTTTCTGAAAAAAACTGAGAAGATAGGAATCATAAAAATGTAAATAGTTGAATCTACTTTAATTAAAAAACCAACTATTAATCTAAAATTATGTTGTATTGGTATTGATATTGGATTATTGATATAAATATAAAGTTGATTTTGTTATACTGTATATATCCTCTTTTGGAGGGTATTGTACTTATGGAGTTTACTTCAAAATATAATTTATAATTAAGAAATGCAGGTTAGTATTTAGTTATCTATAATAAACAAACTTGTAGTCATACTAGATATGCTTTCAAGGTTACACAGATATATTTAGATAGATTGTTGGTCTTCAAAGGGCTTCAAAGACCTACAGAATATGACATTTAGGCTATTTAATAACCTGAAACTTGTCATGTCAGTGAGACACATTTGATCCTGACAGACCTAATCTACTTCAGAGAAGATGATGGGCATCAAAGAACCTCTGTATAGAGCTTACTTTCAATATAAAAGCCAGTCATCTGGGCAAGAAACTTCCCTTACTTCAAAGACTGAAAATATTTTGTCCAAATTGGACAAATACAACAGAAAAGAAAGTGACTGTCAAACTTTGTCAAAACAAGATAGGTCAGTCCTTCAAAGTTTTTGTTTCTCAGAAATCTCTGTCACATATACTAGGCCTGTAGGCCAAAGACAGATGTTTGAATGTTTCAGGACAACAATAAAAGTATGTTCAGGAAGGTTGATGTCTACATTGTTAGGAAATATTACATCCTTCTGGGGTTTTTGATGGAGTTAAAAACTAAATAGTCAGACTTACAGTGTTCGGTAGTTATGATGTAAGTTGAATTAGGTATATAACTTTAGAATCACAAAGATAAAATATATAATGGAATATTTTTTCTGAATTTGCCAAATACAGTAGACTGGGATTGCAATGTAATTCTTACTTGATAACTGTGTTTGTTGTATATAGGTTTTGTGGAGGCCCAAAAATATGAATTTATCTCTACCTTGTCTGATGGTCAGAGAGTTGGAGGTTACTCTAAGTAGCCACTGAGAGACAAGCATAGTTGCACATCCCATCTCAGGATGTAATTATTTGATTCTTTTGACACTAAAATAGCTCATAGAAGTAGGTCTATGCCATCCTGGTAGGTGGTCAGGATATGCAAATGTACTCCATTTTTGTAACTATGAGGTCACCTGAGAAGTGGCTGCCTTCAAAAACCTCATACCAATATCCTGTCAAGAGGTGTTTTGTCAAGGCTGTCCACGACAAGGTTTACTATGTTAAAATTAAAGCTTTCCTTTTTATACCAAAAGGGCATTATATGGAATAATATTTTGTACACTGTGACTATGTGTCATTTTCATTGGTTTAACAAAGAGCTAAATAGTCAAGAGCTAGGCAGAAAGAGGTTAGATGGGACTTGTGGACAGGAAGAGAGCAGAAGGATGTTGATGGATAGCAGAGTTGTCAGGAGAGTTGAGATAAGCCAAACAGACATGGAACAAGTTAGACATACAAAATGAAATAGAGGTAATAAAGACACAAGATACAAAGTAAATTAATAGAAATGGTTTAAATTAAGTTAAAATAGCTAGGTAGAAATAAGTCTAAGCTATCAGCTAAGAGTTTGTAAATAATACAAAGTATCTGGTTAATCATTTGGAAACTGACTGACAGGACAGAAAAGTTCACCTATAACATCATCTGTCTATCTATCTATCTATCTATCTATCTATCTATCATCTATCTATCTATCTATCTATCTATCTATCTATCTATCTATCTATCTATCTATCTATCTATCCATCTATCTATCTATCCATTTATCTATCTATCTATCCATATATCTATCTATCTATCTATCTATCTATCTATCTATCTATCTATCTATCTATCTAACTATCTATCCATCTAGCTAGCTAGCTAGCTAGCTAGCTAACTATGTGCACACACATATATATACACACACAATAAATAAATGTATGTATGTAAGTATATATAGCAACTATAATGTTAAATTCATTAAATGTATTTATTCTAATAAAGTAATAAATGACTTAAAAATAGATTAATGAACTTTTGTGTACTGCAGAAACAAATAAATTACAAACAAGACCAACTTAGACATTCTTAAGTTTACCCTTGTATAAATAGAATTAATTATTTTACGTTTTGATTCTTTCTGGTTAGGACTTCTGTAAGAATACAACATTTTGTTTAGTTAATTTTTAGTCATTTACAAGTCATCATTCACTATGTGCCTAATCACAGACAGTGATGTGAGTACAACCATTTTTCTGAAAGTTGCTTTTAAAATTCTCAAACTAACAACTGAAGTTTTAGAAATCTCAAATTTCAAAGTGACACAGAGTATAGACAACTCTCTCCAAAATATTTCATAATTTCCTCTCTTCCTCTCAAAATCTCTGAGATGCCACATGGAAATATTTCAGATATGGAAAATTGAAGGTTTTGGAACCGGAGAGCCACTGGAAAACCTTTGAGTGAGACTGAATCTGAAGACACTTCCCAGACATAAAAGCTGCAGGACTGTTTGATGTGAGTCTTGATTGACCTGTTAGTGCATATATGTAGAAAGAAAAAGTGACATCTACATGGAATCAGAAATTTCAGTTAGGTTTCTACAATGCCATGAGCAAGTAAAAGGGTAGTATTAATGGTTTGAAAGAAGAAAGAAAAAGTTTAATTATTGATGTTCTAGAATTTCAACTTTTACTTGCCTTCAAACCTAATAAAATAAAGGAGAAATAAAATAAATATCAGTGCACAAAACTGGATTATGCCCATGAGAACCATAACAAGGGATGGCTACTGTGTCCAGTAGCACTTTAAACTGAAAAGTCTTCCCCAAACATTATGGTCACCAGTATTACTTGCTCCCCATCATTATCACTATCCTATTGCCTATTGGGCTGAATTTATTTGAGGACATCCTTTGATTCTTCAATTTTTCACTATGTGTGTGTGTGTGTGTGTGTGTGTGTGTGTTTGGGGGTTGTCTGTGTCTGTGTGTCTATTTAAGAATTATGCCTTGATGCATCCCTTATATCTTTCTCATAAATATCACAAAAATTTGACTACAGAGAATTATAATTTGTTTAATAAGTCAACTTAAATTGCATATTAAGCATATTAAGCAAAAATATGGATAATCATATCACAGTAATAGCCATAACAATAGTAGTATAATGTAAAGATACTGAATTTGAGAAATGTGAAGAGAGTGAGAAAAAAAAAGAAAAATTCTAATGATTTTCTTGATTTTTGTATAACTGAAGTGTAAAATCCTATTCTACAAGTGGAGAAGAGATAAAAAAGAGCTTCTTGCTTTTGTCCACTAACTGATATTTAGGACAGCAGTGTTCCACTAGCATGTATTTTGTTTTCTTTCAGTCTTCTTAATATTAGACATTTAAAAATTTCTGGAATAAAATATTTTTTAATGATCTTTATATAAAAATCTGATAAATATTTCTTGTGGAGTTTATACAAGTTGCCTGTAAACTTCCATATCACAGTTTACATATGAAAAAGTACAAATATAAAATAAACAAGTTATATCAATCAATGTGTTCCAGAAAGACTATAATTTATTTCAACAATACTTCTGGGTACTTCCTCGTGTGATAGAATTTTCTGTATTAATGGGAAAATACACTTAATGATAGGATCTCACAGATTTAAGATTGTGTTCATTGAAAATATAATAATTACTTTGGATAAAGAAATATAAATCTCAGTAAATATGAGGTTGGGTTGATAATGAAATATTGTGATTATCTTGTTTTATCTCTTTTTTTCTAATTTTGTTTGCATTCTATTTATTTATATAATGTTATGTTTGAGTCATGAACAATTCTTAGCATATATAAACTTATCATGCTATCTTAAGAAAATTTGAAATACAGAAAATTTAAGACAAAATATTTGAGAACATTGAAAAACAATTGGTGGATACACATGCACAAGGCTGTAAACAGAATGTAGTTTTAAACTACAGCAGTATTTTAAGAATTGAAAGTTTTCAAATCACTGATTGAGATTATATAGAGCATCTGACCCATGCTCTCATTTAACTAATCTGTAGTGTCCATTTTAATAAAATCACACTGTTTACTCCTATTATGTGTGTGTGATCACTGTCCAGTACAAGTATTGCCTGGAACTCCTGAAAAGCAAACGCTGTCACCTGCTTTTGTGTTTACAGTTCTCTGCCTCTCCTCTCTTTCCCTTCCATTCATACAAACCCTCTCACTTTCATGCATGTTCTACATGTGTACATACTTATGCAACTGCTTACACCTTCACTTGAGGTTTCCATTCTTCAGTTTTTTCTTCCTATAATCACATATAACTTTCTCTTCTAACCAGAAAATTTTATATGCATATTACACATCCTAATCTTAATCATTTGCAAATACTTATCATGCAGCCACCTACAAAACTACTTTGTGCTCACCTGTATAGGACACATATATGTGGTTTGGATATATAATTGATACTATATTTATGCTCCATAAAAGACTTTTTGATAATTTGATGGCTTTTAATTTGGAAATGCTGATCTGTAATTCCAGATATAAATATGTTTTCATTACATTTCTTTATTTGTGTGTATATGTATGTATGTATAAAACTGTATGTTTGAGCATACATATGTCACATCACAAGTGCAGAGATCTCCAGAATGATACTCAGCACATCATGTTTAGCTGTAAGAATCTTTACCCTCTAAGTCATTGCAAAAATGTAAGTAATTTTGTAAATGTGATTTTCAACATCAAAAACCTAGAATGTGAAATATTGAAAATTGAAGGTTAGCTATTACTTTGAAAGGTAGCTTTATTTACATGTCTAATCTTTGAAAAATCCATTTGCTTTCATTCTAAGCATCACCTTTTTCTGAATGTGTTATATATCATACAATATCCATATTCCTCTCATTATTGCATAATAAGCACATACAATATTTTCTGAAATAAT
Source organism: Ondatra zibethicus (assembly GCA_004026605.1). NCBI lineage: Eukaryota > Metazoa > Chordata > Mammalia > Rodentia > Cricetidae > Ondatra > Ondatra zibethicus. Next base: position 17,194 of record PVIU01025733.1, on the reverse strand, counting down.
CTAGAATTCGTATGGAATATTTTTTGAAAAATAATATAGGCATTTTGAAATAATCTGTCCAGTTAGGTACCTTAATATGATATTATATGAAGCAAGAAATGTTCAGAGAAGAATGGAGATGTGCAAACCGGAAAATACAGCAAATTTTGGGGGGTTATCTAAGAGATTAAAGATTCAAAAGATGGGACCAGCCTCTAAGAATAGGACATTTAGAGTTTGAATCAAATATGTTTTCTTCTATTCAATGAAATATAATAATAAATTTAGATTTAAATCATCTCCATTTTTTGATCTCAAATCAGCTAGTCTTGCAATTGACTTCTTTTATTGATAAATGTAGTGAAAGCTTAAAGGTTTCAAGAGAACCTAATTTTGCTAATACTGGTTTTGGCATTACGTAAAATCATTAGGGAGTTGCAACTCCCTAATATATATATGGTTCCAGTATGATATATTTTGTAAAATACATAAAAATTAAACACTTCATCTTCTAAAACAAAATTTTATTTACAAATTATTCCTGAGAAACATTTACTTAATTGTTTAATTAAATTGGTGTCACAAAGTTAGGTGGTAGCTCACCTTTGTAATTCCAGTCTTTGGGTAGCTCTGTAGATGACATTCATCCTTGAAAACATGATGATTTTGAGGCTGACCTGGGATCCATAAGATCCTGTCTCTAGTAAACAATTAAAAAGAAAGAAAGGGAGGAAGGAAAAAGAAAATAGTGAATAAAATTGTAAATTGTTTTAAAAATTGTTCTATATCAATGCTTGTGCTCAAGATAGCACAAATTTTTGGCCATCTACAGAAGAATAAACCCCGCATACTTATAGTAGGAGACTTCAACAGCCCAATCTCCAAAATGGATGGGTCAACCAGACAGAAACTTAAAAGAGAAATAAGAGAACTAACAGATGTCATGAGTCAAATGGACTTAATAGACAATTACAGAGCATTCTACCTAAACACACAAAAAAATATTTCTTCTTCTCAGCACCTAATTGAACTATCTCTAAAACTGATCACCTGCTCGGTAATAAAGCAAACCTTCACAGATATAAAAAAAAAATATGGACTAACCCTCTGTATCTTAACGGATCACCATGGTTTAAAGTTAGAATTTAACAACACTAATTGCAGACACCTACAAACTCATGGAAGTTGAAAAGTGCTCAATTGAACCACCCATGGGTAAAGGAAGAAATAAAGAAGGAAATTAAATTCCTCCTAGAATTCAACAAAAAAGAAAGCATAACATACCCAAACCTATAGGACACTATGAAAGCAGTGCAAAGAGGAATTTTCATAGCACGAAATGACTACATAAAGAAAGTGGAAAAATCTCCTACTAGCATCTTAACAGCACATCTGAAAGCTCTAGAACAACAACAACAACAAAAAACCCTAACCCAAGAGGAGGAGATGGCAGGAAGTAATCAAATACTGAAACTGAGGGCTAAAATCAATGAAATAGAAACAAAGGAAACAATACAAATCAATACAAACAAGCAATGAAACAACGAACTGGTTCTTTGAGAAATTCAACAAGATAGAAAAATCCTTATCCAAACTAATCAAAAGGGAGAGAAAGGACATTCAAATTAACAAAATCAGAAATGAAAAAGAGCAACATAACAACAGACACTAAGGAAATCAATTGATCATACCACAAAAACCTGTACTCCACAAAATTGGAAAATGTAAAAGAAATGGACAATTTTCTGGATAGTTACCACATACCAAAATTAAATAATGACCAGGTGATCAATTTAAATAGACCTGTTTTAGGAAGGCTGCTTGTTTGTTTCCTGGATGCCCAGATGTGAAATAATCACACAGAAACTATATCATTTTAATCTCTGTTTGGCCAATTAGCTCTAGCTTCTTATTGGCTAACTCTTACATCTTAATTTAACCCATCTCCATTAATCTGTGTATTGTCATGTGGCACTGGCTTACCTGGCAAAGTTTCAGCATCTGTCTTCAGCAGGGCTACATGGTTTCTCTCTCAATCCACCTCCTTTTTCCCAGCATTCAGTTTAGTTTCCCCACCTAGCTCTGTTCTACCCTATCAGGCCAAGCCAGCCTTTATTAACCAATGGTATTCACAGCATACAGAGGGGGATCCCATATCATAGACCTATAACCTGCAAGGAAATAGAAGCAGTCATCAAAAGCCTCCCTTCCAAAATAGGCCCAGGGCTGGATGGTTTCAGTGAAGCATTGTACCAGAACTTCAAAGAAGAGATAATACCTATACTCCTCAAAATGTTCCATATAATAGAGACAGAAGGAACACTGAAAAACTCTCTTTATGAAGCTACAGTTACCATGATATAAAAACCACACAAAGTTTCAAACAAGAAAGAAAATTACAGACCAAACTTACTCATGAACATAGATGCAAAAATACTCAATAAGATACTGGCAAATTGAATTGAAGAATATGTAAAAAAAAAAAAATCATCCACCATGATTATGTCAGCTTCATTCCAGAGATGCAGTGATGGTTCAACATATGAAAATCTATCAATATAATCCACCATATATAAGTAACCTAAAAAAAAAGACATATGATAATCTCAATAGATGCTGTAAAAGCATTTGACAAATCCAGCACCCCTTCATGATAAAGGTCTTGGAGAGCAGGAATACAAGGAACACATCTAAACATAATAAAAGCAATATACAACACCCTCCCAGTCAACATCAAAATAAATGGGGAGAAACTAAAAGTGATTCTAGTAAGATCAGGAAAAAGACAAGCTGTCCACTCTCTCCATATCTCTTTAACATAGTTCTAGATCTGTCTAGAGCAAAAAGACAACAAAAGGAGCTCAAGGGGATTCAAATTGAAAATGAAGTCAAACTTTCATTATGTGAAGATGACATAATAGTATATATACATGACCCCAAAACCCCTACCAGTGAACTCCTAAAGCTGATAAATATCTTCAATAATGTGGCAGAATACAAGGTCAACTCAAATTCAGTACCGCTCCTATATACAAATGATAAACAAACTGAGAAAGAAATCAGAGAATCATCACCCTTCACATTAGTCAAAAATAACATAAAATATCCTGGGATAATAATACTAACCACAGACGTGAAAGACCTGTTTGGCAAGAACTTACATCTTTGAAGAAAGAAATTGAAGAAGACTTCAGAAATTGGAAATATCTCTCATGCTCTTGGATAGGTAGAATCAACATAATAAAATGACAATCCCACCAAATGTAATCTATAGATTCAATGTAATCCCCATCAAAATCCCAACAAAATTCTTCACAGACCTTGAAAGAAAAATAATCAACTTCAGATGGAAAGAAAAACAGGATAGCCAAAACAATCCTGTACTGTACAATAAAAGGCCTTCTGTATGCATCATCATCCCTGACATCAAGCTCTATTATAGAACTACAGTACTGAAAAGAACTTGGTATTGGCATAAAAACAGAGAGGTTTACCAACGGAATCAAGTCAAAGACCCAGATATTAATCCACATACAAATGACCTCATGATTTTGTACAAGGAAGTTAAAATTATACAATGGAAAAAAGAAATCTTCAACAAGTGGTGATTGCATAACTGGATGTCAAGAGGTAGAATAATGCAAATAGATCCATATCTAAACACATGCACAAAACTCAAGTTTAAGTGGATTAAATATCTCTCTATAAATCCAACCACCGTGAACCTGATAGAAAAGAAAGTGGGAAGTAACATTCAATGCATGAGCAGAGAAGACCACTTCCTAAACATAAAACCAGTAGCACAGACACTGAAAGCAACAATAAATAAATGGGACCTTTTGAAACTGAGAATATTCTGTAAAGCCAAATACATAGCTAATAAGACAAAAGGGCAGTCTACTTAATGGGAAAAGATCTTCAACAACCCCACATCAGAGGACTCATCTCCAAAATATATAAAGAACTCAAGTAATTAGACATCAGAATTCCAGATAATCCAATTAAAAACGGGGTACAGATCTAAACAGAGAATTTTCAACAGAAGAATGTCAAATGGTGGAAATACACTTAAGAAAATGTTTACCATCCTTAGCCATGAGAGAAAAACTACTTTGAGATACCATCTTAAAACAGTCAGAATGTTTAAGATCAAAAACAAGAATGGTAGATTATCCTGCATAGGATGTGGATTAAGGGGAACACTCCTGCATTGCTGGTGGAAATGTAAACTTGTAAAGTATAGTGATTTATTAGAAAATTGGGAATCAACCTACCTCACAACCCTGCAACACCACTCTAGTGCATACACCCAAAGGATGCTAAATCATACTAAAAGGATATTTATTTGTTCAACTAAATTCCTAGCAGCATTATTTGTATTATCCCTGAAGCTGGGAATAACCTAGATGCTCTTCAACAAAAGTATGGATAAAGGAAATGTGGTGCATTTACACAATCGAGTACTACTCACCAGTTAAAAAAAAAATGGCATCTTGAAATTTGCATGCAATTGGATTGAAGCAGAAAAAAACCATCTCAGACCCAGAAAGAAAATCATGATATGTACTCACTCATATGTTGATACTAGCTGTAAGCAAAGGATAATGAGTCTATAGTCCAGAACTCTAGAGAACCTAAGCAACAAGGTGATCCCTAAGAAATGCATATATAGATCCCCTGGGACAGAGAAATAGACAACATCTCCTGAGAAAATTGGGAGCATGGGGGTAGAGGGAGAAGGGAGGTCATAAGTGCAGTATGTTGGGAGAAAGGGAGGGGAGAGGAGAACTTGAGGGAATAAGAGAGTAGAGATGGAGGAAGGACAGAGATAGAGAGCAAGGAAAGAGACAGTTTGATTAAGGGCATCATTATGGGGCTAGAAAAAAAAAAGACAAAAAACTGGCACTAGAGAAATTTCCAGGAATCCACAAGGATGACCCCAGCTAAGACGCTAGGCAATAGTGGAGAAGGTGCCCAAGCTGGCCATGCCCTGTAGTTAGATTGATAACTATCTCAAATGTCACCATAGAACCTTCATCTAGCAACTGATGGAAACAAAGGCAGAAGGCAGAAACCCAAAGTGGAACACTGAGCTAAACTCCCAAAGTCCAGTTGAAGAGTCGGAGGAGTGAGAATATGAGCGAAGATGTCAAAACCATGATGGGGACACTCGCTGAAACAGTTTACCTGACCTAATGGGAGTTTACCAACTCCAATTGGACAGTGAAGGAAGCCAGCATAGGATCAAACTAGGCCCTCTGAATGTGGGCCAGAGGGGTATGGCTCGGGTATACTGCACAGCCAGTGGCAGTGGCATCAGGATTTTTCCCTACTGCTTGTACTGGCTTTTTGGAACCCATTTTCTCTGGATGGATACCTTTCTCTGCCAAGATATAGCAGGGAGGGTTTTGGACCTTCCACAAAGGACTGTGCCTTACCCACTCTAAGGAGTAAATGGGGCGTGAGGTGGGAAGGAGGAGGGGAAGGGAGGCAGTGAGGGAGTGGGAACTAGGATTGATATGTAAAATGAAAAAAAAGATTGTTTTCTTTTTTAAAGACATAAAGGGAAAAGATAACACAATTTTTGGCAATCTACAGAAGAATAAATGTACTGTTAATGATTTGGCTTTGTATTGAGATGTAAATTGATTGAATGCTTTTGTAATTTATATTTTTTATTCTTTCAAAATAAATAAAACAGATAAGAAAATACTATATATTATATAAAGATGCCCATAAACTATAGGATAGTAAAGCACTGAAATGTGTGTAGGTAAAACTAAAAACTTACTCATCATAAAGCTCCAAACTTACTTAAAATATTTAAAGGAGATAAGCAAAATTATAGTTATTTTAACAAACTTTAATGCTAGAATCCAGAAAACTATTTAAAATATTTATTCCTTCAAGTATGCAAATAAAAGAGCATTGTGTAAAGTTTTAAAGATGAAGTAGAATTTTTAGCCATATGGGTCTATGTAAAACAGTTAGTTGATGTGAAGGAAATGCAGAGTGGTTCTGACAAAACATTATTCACTGTGAAACTTAGAACAACATAAATTAACTTCACATATCATTTGTGAATACTCACCTAGTCACAGGTTGAAGAATTTATGGCTTTGAAAATATGCATGAAAAACTTTATAGCATTTTGAAAGAGAAAAATCTAAAAAAGGATAAAGAGAACCTAACCAAGGCTAATCATGTGTGCTTGCTTTCAAACAGCAACAATGTTTTTAATGAGATGAAGTTTGGAGCAATGAGAATATGGATCATAGATATATTTGTCTTTGTTATTATCTGTATGTAAATTTTCCTAGAAAATGAACCAAAGAAAATATATAAAAGAAAGAAACATAGTCTTCAGCAAACAGCTGTTTCATGTTTCCGAGCTTAAGAAAGTGTCATTCTTGGCATTTTTTAGAAAACAGGTAACTTTTCTGATAAGGGGGATAGAGTACCACCTGCATCAGAAGCAACATTAGACAAGTAGTAATGGTATAATATGAACTAATTATTTTACTTTTAAAAAGGTGAATCTAGAGACAAAGAATTTAAAATCTGCATAATTACTTAAAACTTACACTATAAATCCTTTCCATCAAAGAATATGTGGGTTTGAATATGGACTTAGGTCAATGTGGAACAGACAAATTTGTTGAAATGCAGGTATAAGATAACAAAAATGTGAAAATGATTTCAAGCCACAATTAAATAAATGCTAAGAAAGGGTAAATGCATTTGGTAGTAATTTATCTTCCAGGTGATCTTGTGACTGAGTGGTTTTGGTCATTAGAAATTCTGTCCAGAGTTTATTCTTTCCAAACAAATACTTGATATCCTAATAGATGGTCATTACTGGTCTACCTCAAATACTCAGGTGTTCTCTCCTTTCTCAGTTATAGTATCTTAAGAATTACTGCTTTCTGTGTGCACAGTGCTTTATCCATTTTAGGATAATAACAAAATTTTCTTTGTAGGAAAAATAAGTGAACATTAAAAAAAGTTTATGACTCTTTCTCAGATTTAGGGTAGTACACACACATACACACACACAAGAGATGTCAGTATTTGCCTCAGCAAAGATAGCACTCCTGAACAAGAGAAAAATCTGATCACAATGTTAGATTATAAAATATTGGTAAATAAACATGTTGAATTGTAAAAGTAACAAGATGCATTGCACATATACCAAAATTTGTAAAAAAAAAAAGTGTTTCTGGATACTTTTTCATATTCCTGAGACAAGATTCTTTGTTATTTTGAAGCATGAACAATCTACCTCTCAAAACTGAGAGGACAGTATTTATTTAGGACTAACAAGTACAGGTTGCTTAGAGAATATTAGTTTTTTACTTCAAGGATGGATATTTTTAACCTGAAGTAATATTTATTCCAAATCCTACACTAGATATTTTTTCCAAGTTTCAAATTGATTTTGAGAGAAATTTGTATCTCAGACCCTTTAGAATGACATCTAGTTTAAAGTGAGCCTTGAGATTCAGTATAGACCAAGGAACTCAATGAAACAATAGTACTTTAGAGGAAAATGGTTCAAATAATAAAGTGACTGCAATAAGGACAGTAAAATAATTGCATAAGACTCACAAGAGAAAACAGTCTGTGTTAATGAAAGTACTTTGTCTATTGCTACGAAACTGCTTTGTGACATCTCAGAAATCTGTGCCCTTGTGGCCATAATCAGGTCAAGGAATGCATACCGGAAGGAAGAAGAACCATTTCAATTATTTTTTTTTATAAAAAAAGGTACATAAGTATTAAAGAATATATAGAAAACAAGAGGTAGTTCAAGAAGATACTAAACCTTTCAAAAATCTAGGTTGTGGGATTTCTTCAATTAGAATGTAATAGCAGTGTGTTTCAAACATTCCATCAAAGGACTACAACTCCAAACACCCCTGCTGAGCTTCTTATGTCTTCAAAATAAACTTAAAAAATAAATAAATAAAAGCATGTGCTTGTGACTATTAGAGAGATTTTTGCACATGTGCCCCATCTCATTTCTGCAATGAGCAAATTAATGATAGTAATAATTTTTAAAATGACCATGTAGTCATTTTCTTATTTGTGAACACTTCTACCATATAGGCAATTCTATAAACATGATACCACAGTTTTTACCTCTTTTCCTCACACAGATAATTTTATTAAGTATCTAATATGTGAAAAGTGTTTGCCATACAAAGAAGTTATAGACTTCAAAAATGTGTTGCTTAGAGGAAGTGACGTGCTAACCTTCCAACATATGTTAACAAAGACAATCTACAAGGATTTATTAATATAGGAAAAACCTAGCACGGACAGATGCTCTGATATTCAGAAAGTCTTTATTATGCTCACTAAGGCACTGGAAGTTTCACATGTGAAAACTCAAGCTACATTAACCAACTGCAGCCCTGGTGATTTTACTGTATCGAGCTCAGATCTCTAATGGGCTTGTTTGCCATCTCTTTAACACAAATAATAAATCACCAGTTTGAGCTGCTTTTTCTTTACTGATTTTGTTCATTGGTTTTTACTTTGGACGAAAATATAGGTCACTCCCTATTAATTATTAATTTAAAAATAAATAAGTTGTTGAATACTATGCTCTAATTTACTGTTTAAGGAAGCTGTCTAGTAGGACTATATATGTCTGAATTGTGTGTAGGGTTTTATCCCCACCTTCAATTTGTCTTGGAGCTTCTTCATTTATTAATGTGGTTGGATTTTGCATTTTGTTTTCAGCAGAGATTAAGCTTCAGTAATACAATGTAGTTGCTATATGTATCATTTTGCCTTTAAGATTACTATTCTAATCCATTCAATATTTTCCAATAATACTCTACACTTGGGTTCATAACTTTTGTCATCTTAAAGAATAATTTTAATGTACTATAAAACTGCAGGATAATATTTTAATGTTTTGAGATTAAGACTCAGAAATATGTGCCTTTTCTATTAATATGTTTTGAATCAGTCATGGCTTCTTTTGTGTAATTCAGTAATCATTGTGTATTTAATTATTTTACATAGGAAGTATTTGTTGAGAAATCTCTTGATGATATCCTTCATTGTATTTTTGTCATCCTAATTTCAGAATATCTAAAGGAAAGAAAATGTGAAATCAAGCAATTTTATTATCTAATTAAATATGCCTTAAATTATCTCATTCTGTAACATCTCTGTTTATCTCTCCTTCTAATCTCATTAATCTGGTTATTAAAAAGGCATATCTGGCAGAAATATCATGGTCCATAGACTTATTGAAGTGATCATGTGGTTTAATTGAGAAATAGAAGCTATCATAGACTTAGATAATCTCTCAGCATAGTAATAGTCAGTACTGCTGCTTGATCATTGTAAGGGCCAGTGTTGTGGACATGAAATCAATTTAGTAGTTTCAATTTATATGAAAAGTGTAGTGAGCTTTTAGTTTCATGTATTAGAGTACACATAAAATATGCATGTATAGGAATTATTGGATTTATAAAATATTATATCCATGTAACTTCTTTACATGTGAATTTGTAAACATAAAAGGTGTTCAGATTAGATGATTTCAGCCTCATTCATATCCATCTGATCTTGTATGCAGTAACAAGCAGCATTTAAATTCATATCCTGGTGATAACATCATGTAATACTGTTCATTTTCTCATGCTAACTACAAGTTCAACCAATTCTGACATTTGGAGGAGTTTCACTGATTATCACTTTGATGTATTTTAAGATCTAGAGAAATAGTGAAGTGATGAGCCCTAAGCAAAGAAACTGCAATAACCATCTTTAAAGACTTCATAGCAGTCCAGATTGGATTTGAGAAAATTTTACACCACTACTTTCTGTTTGATCAAAGAAATAAGAGTCTTTTAGAAATCTACTTCAAAAATTAGTGAAAATGTGTGTGTGAGTGAGTGTGTGTGTGTGTGTGTGTGTGTGTGTGTAAATTAGAGCAGGGTGTGATAAATGACCTTTTGAAAATATTTCCTTATTGTTCATGAAAAATACCTCTTTATTCATTATGTGTGTGCATGGAGAAAGAGAGACAGAGAGAGAGACAGAGAGAGAGAGAGAATATTACAGAATACCAAAACCAATCAAAATGCAGGGTTGTAGAGGATGCATCTACAAAGCAACTCCTATACCTAAGCTTCTGAGAACACTAGGAGTAGTTGGTGACAAAAAAAAAATTGTACGAGCCAGAAGTTCAGCAGGGTTGTGGTGTGACTTTGTCTCCTATTAATAATAGAAGCTACATCTTTAAACTACCAAAAGCATGACTGCCTAAACATTAGTTGAATAAAGAGTACAACAACAAATGTGTCACAGTAGATGGGGTGATCCCACAAGGTCGCGACACAGAGAACTACAGGCAATTGATAAATGGGGAGAGTAAGAGAAAAAGTCTTCCCCAGGGAAAAGCACATCAACTGGACATCCAATAAAAAAGTCAGCCCTGCAATGACACATAGACATTATATTGCACAGACTGAGAAGGTTATAAATGCCCTTTTGAAATATATTCTTTTTCTTGAGAAAATGAACCTCTATTTATTATGTAAGTTGTTTGGCTTTCCATTTTCTGTTTATCCATTTCATTTTGGTTAAGATACTAAGCCAACATTATCTTGTTAAATAGGTCAGTGGAATAAACTGCAAGCATTCAGTGTTGTATGTGAATATAAATGTAATGACCTTGAGTTATTCTTCTCAAAGAAACAATATTTTCTACTTGGTTGCCTAGTTCTTTCATTTTGATATAATGAGTTTTTAGCCAACAGAATTCTCCTGAAGGTATTGAAATAATCATAAATATGACCTTATGAGTGTTTGGATATAAGCACAAACTAATCTTTTCAACTCACCATTTTATACTAATGTATAATATGGGAAATTATTATTTCTTGGTTATGTATTTGATAATTTTCATAAGATGTTCTTACTGACATAAGTTCTATTAACTTGCATTCAAAAAGTTTGTAATTATACCTTCTCTATTATCCATGTTATACAAAGGAATTCACTGAAGAAAATCTTGCCACAACCTAGAAAGTGAATATATAAAAATTACATACCTATTCATAGAACATGCTGAACTTTTTAGGAAGGAAAGCAAAGTAAAACCATGGAATTCCTGGCTAAAATGGGAATTAAATCTGCTCTTCTTGAAGATTTGCCTCTCCAACTTTCTGCATAAACATCCGAAGGAATCCTAGATTAAGATTAACGCAATCCTAATCTATTATGGAATTAGGTACTTACGGATTAATACATGTGCTATGGTTCAGTCAAGGTACAGGTGATGAAGTTAGTCGTACATACCCTTCCTCTGACAATTCTGTGCCTAATAGATTACACTCTCCCTTCATTTTAACCCAGGCTGCTATGATAAAAAAAAAAGTACACAGCTGCACAATTCATCACCCAGACTTCTGCAGTGGGTAGAAAATGATAATAGTCATAGATAGGGACAATAACCAAGAGAGATATCAACCGGGAATTCATTCCCCACTGAGCTGCAGTGGTTTATTTGTAGTACCTGTTCCACGGTTGCCATTCTTTTCCTCAGCTGATCAGGCTATGAAGCCATAGTGGTTGCACGTCTGTGAAACCAGCTATGGAGTTCCATTGCAATCTCCCTCTTTCTTCTTCCTCCTATCTACTGCTAGCTATGTTTATTTCCGTATTCATGAATTATACAAAGATTAATGTTACATAATACATTATTTTGGTCTGGGTTCATTTTTTCAGCATAATTATTTTCATATCCATCCATCATGTATCAACAGTTTTTCGTGAGAACACACCTGTGCTTTAGTCTAAATTTTGTTCATCCATCCTGTCACTGATGGACATTAGTTATTCCTGGATGGGAGATACCACACATGCTATCAGGAATTACTAAAAACGCTACTATTAATATAAATTTACAATATTTTAATAAGATAATTTCTTTCATTTCTCATTGATAAGTACTCAACAAAAGAATTATTGGTTGATGCATGAGGAATATTTAAATATTTTACAATAAATTACTAAAATTATTTCCAATTATAGCATTTAAAATTTCTGTCAAGATTGTATAAGAATTCAAGTTACACACCATTTATCCTTAATAAATATGACTAAACTCATAAATTTTGTGGGCATAACAAGTATATGGACATCACTCATTTGGTTTTAATTTTATTAACCAAAGAAATAATAGTTTGAGCATATTTTCTTGCGCTATTTATAAACATGTATTTGTTTGATCATACACATATTGTTTTTCTCTTGCAGTTGTTCATTGGTTATCATCTTGTACTGCTGTATTTTGATAAATAATTGTACATTAAAAACATTATTCAGTTTCTTTACTATGTTTCTGTTTAACTTAATTTAGAGCATTTTATGTGGTGTTGTATTAAATGTTGAAGAAATTTGTTGGGGTCAGTGTTCAGGATTGATGGGTTTGTGCCTTCCAGGATAGGGGCATGTAGATTAGATATTTTGGACAGAATAAACAGAGATTCAAAAAAATTACAGAGATATAGAAAAGTAGTGGGATGGCAATACAGTGAGTATTGAATGTTTATTTCCTATGATCTTTAAATACCCAAAAGGGATATTTCTTCCAAAAAGTGGGAAGAAAGCAAAAGACTTTTTTTTTTTAATCATGATACAAGGAACAAAGTGATTTGTAGGAGGAGGCCACTTGTTGGTTCCCAGCTGCTTATCCCAGAAATAATCACCCAGAAACAGTATTATTTAAATCACTGCTTGGCCCATTAGCTCTAGCTTCTCATTGGCTAACTCTTACATATTAATTTAACCCATCTCCATTAATCTGTGCATCATTACAAGGTTGTGGCCTACCAGCAAAGTTTCAGCATATCTGTCTCAAGGCAGTGGCTCCATGGCTTCTCTCTGATGCTGCCTTTCTTTCTCCCAGCATACAGCCTAGTATTCCCTGCCTACTACATCCATATTCCCAAATATTGTTTATAAATGTTCTTTTACATTTAAGGGGGATATGATATAGATATGAATAATTTGCATTGATATAAATCTTGATTTATTGATACAAGTTTAAGGTCAATTTTGTTATATGTATATATGTATTTCTGATCTTGATTAAGGTATTGTGATGGTGTAGTTCATTTAAAAATGTAATATATAATTAAAAATATAGGTTAATAGATAATCTCTACAATTGTTAAGTTTGTAGTCATATTAGTTAAATTTTCTAAGTGTGCATAGATATATTTCAAATAGGCATTCTTCATATCTTTCAAAGACTCAGAATATGGCATTTAATGTTTTAATAATTTAGGGCTATTCATAACAATGAGACATGTCTGCTCCTGGCAGCACCAATCTACTTCAAGAAAGAGACGGGCATCAAAGAGGCTCCTTATGGAGTTTGTTAGCCGTTTGGGCAAAAAAGTGCTCTTGCCTGGACTTTGCATAAATTGGACACAAAGAACCCACAGAGAGAGGACTGCTAAACTTGCCTAAGGGTGAGATGATCCTTCGGGGTTCCTAATTCATAAAAGAGTCTGCAATATATTCTATAGGAGACAAAAAAAGTGACTAAACTGTCTTTAAAATTTCCTGCTTTATGAAATATCTACTGGATACTGTGGGCATATAGGCTAAAGATGGATGCCCCAATGGTACAAAAAAACTTTGAGTGATTGTCCAGGCAGCGAGATGTCTCTGTCATTTCTAGAGTTTTGAAAGTTGCTTACTTCTTGTTTACTTAGGTAATATTTTATCTTCCTGGAGTCTTTAATGGAGTTAAAAACTGGATAGTTATAGTTATAGTTTTCATTATTATAATAAAAAATAAAATAGATATAAATATTGTAACTGTAATTCTTACTTGATAACTGTTTTGTTATATGTAATTTTACTATGTTAAAATTAAAGCTTTTATTTTTTGTTTAAACAGAAAAAGAGGAAATGGTGTAGGAGGTCCTTCTGTATTTCTGTTGCTTCATTGGTTGAATAAAGAGACTGCCTTGGCCTTTTGGTAGGGCAGCCCTTAGGTGGGCGTAGTAGACAGAACAGAATGCTAAAAAAAAGAAAAATATGACAAACACAATAAATATCAATCCCAAAATGGACGAAGGTTAAAATCTTCCAGGTAAGCCATGACCCTGTGGTGATACACAAATTATTAGATATGGATTAAAACAAGATGTAAGAGTTAGCCAAAAAAGACTAAATATAATGGGCCAGGCAGTGTTTTAAATAAATACAGTTTCTGTGTAATTATTTCGGGTAAAAGCTAACCGGACACCAAAAACGCGAAGAGAGCCTCACAACCAGGACCAAAAGCAGGCCCACACCTCATTACTACACTGTTCTTCCCTGTCATAGGATCAAAGCAGTTCTTTATTCATTAACCAATAAAAGCAACACTCAGAAAGAATGACCTCCCACACAGGATATTACCATATTAATACTCCAAACACCAAGTGAATATTTCCTAGGTCAATATATCCTGTTATTAGCCTCACCTTAAGTCAAATCTCCTCCTGCTAATAATCTCAAAGGAGCAAGAATTGGTCCTAGCTCTCCAACCTTTAGGCAAGGTTGACCTACTTCTTTAGGCTTATAAAGAAATTCAATGCCTTGGGACTGGGAGTCCCTGGGCAAGCAAAGAGTCCTAACCAGCATCGGCAGATTCATCCAAACCACGGTAAGTGGGTCCCAGCCCATCCCTGAGGCTTTCTGGCCACTTAGGGGCCCCCTTTACTGGCTTTTCTGCATATCCCAACACAGCTCACCCCCCGGGCACCTTTTTTCATCTGCATGGTCCTAGCTGCACCTGAACTCAGCCGACTTCCGGGCTGAGGTTTTGGGGGAAGGGTGAGCCCAGTGCTAGAGGGCCCCCCTTGTCCCACAGAGCATAGCAGAGCGGACAACTTCACTAAGCCTGCCCTTTGGACTGGGAGTCTCTGGGCCAGCAAGGAGTCCTACCCAGCATTGGCAGATTCATCTGGACCCCGCAAGGAGTCCTACCCAGTGTTGGCAGATTCATCCGGACCTCGATACATCCGGACACCACAAGGGGCCCTGATCTAGTACCAGCAGATACATCCGGTCGTGGCCCCAAGGAGCCCTGATCCAGTGCCAGCAGATACATCCAGACCGACTGTGAGGTCCTGGGGCAGCAAGGGCCCTTGATCCAGTGCAGGCAGATATGCCCAGACTGAGGGACCAAGCCACCGAGACTCTCCCTAACACATTTGAAGGAAGAGATGGGCAGGCGCCAATCAAAGAATTCATCCAACAACCTGAAAAGCAACATGATAACACCAGAATCCAGCGATTATGGAACAGGAAAACCCAAGCAACCTATCCCAGAAAAAGTAGAAGAAATTGACTTGAATGTAACTTTATGAAAGTTATAGAGACCTTTAAAGAAGAGGTGAAAAACTCCTTTATAGAAAGGGATGAGAAAACTAATAAAAAGTTAGAAGAAATGAATAAATTCCTCAAAGATATCCTGAAAAACAAAGAAAAAGCAATCAAACAGGTAACGGAAACAGTTCAAATCTTGAAAACTGAAATGGAGGCAATGAAGAAAACACAAACCGAGAGATGGCGGGATATGGAAAATCTGAATAAACGAATGGGAACCACACAGACAAGCATCACCAACAGAATACAAGAGATAGAAGAATGAATCTCAGACACTGAAGATATGATAGAGAAAATAAACTCAGTGATAGAAGAAAACAACAAATCCAACAAATTTGCAACACAAAACATCCAGGAAATCTGGAACACCATGAAAAGACCAAACCTAAGAATAATTGGGATAGAAGAAGGAGAAGAATTCCACTCCAAAGGCCCAGAAAATTCATTCAACAAAATTATTGAAGAAAACTTTCCGAACCTAAAGAAGGATATTTCTTGAAGGTTCAAGAAGGATAGAGAACACCAAATAGGCTGGATATAAAAAAAAATTATCCCCTCGCCATATAATAATCAAAACACAAAACATACAGAATAAAGAAAGAATATTAAGAGCCGCAAAGGAAAAAGGTCAAGTAACATATAAGGGTAAATCTATCAGAATTACACCTGATTTCTCTATGGAAACCACAAAAGCCAGAAGGTCTTGGATAGATGTGTTGCAGAAACTAAGAGACCATGGATGCAAACCCAGACTACTATACCCAGCAAAGCTTTCTTTCACTATCGATGGGGAAAACAAGATATTCCAGGATAAAAACAAATTTAAATAATATATAGCCACAAACCAAGCCTTACAGAAAGTACTAGAAGGTAAACCACAACTAAAGGAAGTAAACTACACCCATAATAACACAGATATCTAACAACCCTACACCAGCTCAACTCAAAGAAGGGGGACACACAAACCCTATTACCAAAAAGAAAATAACCGGTATTAACAACCACTGGACATTAATAATGCTTAATATTAACCGACTCAACTCACCTATAAAAAGACACAGGTTAAGAGAATGGATACAATTACAGGTTACAACATTTTGCTGTTTACAAGAAACACACCTCAACCACAAAGACAGACATTATCTCAGAGCAAAGGGTTGGGAAAAGGTTTTTCAATCAAACGACCCAAGAAACAAACAGGTGTGGCTATACTAAAATCTAACAAAATCGACTTCAAACTAAAATGAATCAGAAGAGATAGTGATAGACACTTCATACTCATAACAGGAAAGATTCGTCAAGATGAAGTCTCAATCAAGAAATATCTATGCCCCTAATATAAAAGCACCCACATATGTAAAAAAAAAAACCCATTACTATAACTCAAAGCACACATCAAACCCAACACACTAATAGTAGATTTCAACACTCCTCTCTCACCAATGGACAGGTCAACCAGACAGAAACTTAACAAAGAAATACGAGAACTAACCGATGTAATGACTCAAATGGATTTAATAGACATCTATAGAACACTCCACCCAAACGGGAAAGAATATACCTTCTTCTCAGCATCTCATGGAATCTTCTCAAAAATTGATCACATACTCGGTAACAAAGCAAACATCCACAGGTACAAAAAAATTGGAGTAACCACCTGTGTCTTATCGGATCACCATGGAGTAAAGTTAGAATGTAACAACAATTTCACCCCCAAAAACATACAAATTGATGGAAACAGTCAACTACTGAACCACTTCTGGGTCAAGGAAGAAATAAAGAAAGAAATTAAAGTCTT
>PVIU01025732.1:0-23192 GCA_004026605.1 Ondatra zibethicus | reverse complement strand
GGGGGAATCTAGGAAGAGTTATAAGAATGAATATGAGTGAATAAAATTACATTGTATGCATGTATAAACTTCTCAAAGAATTAATAAAATATTTTAAAATTCTTTTTATGACTACACAATGGTATCAAAGGACAATCAGAAAGATATAGAAGTAAAAACAGTTTAACTGAATTGTCAGTATGCCGTCTTTATTCTCAGCTATCCCTTCTTTATGTTTGGTACACTCTCAGGTAGATATTTTATAAGGTCATTAAGGTATGTAGTCGTAGAATAAGGATTTCAGATTCTATGAGGGAAGGAATCGATGTTATTATGTTTGTTCTTTAGCATAAAATATATTCTACATTATGTTAGTTACTCTCTGATTAATTCAACAAAATTTATTGAATCCTAATGCATGTGACTGGAACTGTTCTCTATACTGAGTTCAAAAGTATCCAAGTTTAAGTTCTTATTTTCTTTTTTGTTTTTTGTTCATGACAGGGTTTCTCTGTAGATTTCTCACTCTGTAGACCAGGCTGCCTCGAACTCACAGAGATTTGGCTGCCTCTGCCTCCAGAGTGCTGGCATTAAAGGCGTGCGCCACCACTGCCCAGCTCCAAGTTTAAGTTTTATCCTCATGGAATAGACAATCTAGAAGGAAGGGAAACAGAAATAAAACAAGTAGCTAAATAAGGCAATTTCAGATTGTGATAAAAATCTATAACTCAAACAGGATGCTGAATGATGATTGGAAATGGGTAACATTGTTTCCAAAAGTTAGTGAAAATTCAATAAAGATTGGTATTTAAGCTAATATCTTTGGGAAGAAACCTTTATACATAAAAAAAATCAAGAGAAAGAACTTTTTGAATGAAGAGGAAATTAACTATAGAAAACTACGGGAAAATGGATCTGTTATGTTCAAAGAAAGAAATTTGCCATGACTGAAAGATAGATGAAGTAGCAAAAGCATGTTGGATTTGTAGGCTATAGCCAATAATTCAGCTGCACTGTCAGTTCAGTTGGAACTTTACACTGGAAGATGTTCTCTGTGGGTGTGATGCAGAATATTGCACAGATATTGGTTTGTAGGACAACAAATTGGAAGCAGGAAGAAGAGAGCGAAATATGGCAGAGTTCAAGATAGAGATAATGATGTCTTGAACTAGATTTGTGTCAGCAGGGATCAAAAGAAGTGGACAAGTGGATCAACAGAACTTGCCAATAAATTGAAACGGGGTTTGGAGGAGGGAGAGAGAGAGAGAGAGAGAGAGAGAGAGAGAGAGACAGAGAGAGAGAGAGAGAGAGAGAGAGAGAATCTGGTACTAAGGAATGATTTCCAGCAACTAAGATGAGGATTTCTGGAGGAGGAATAGATTGGGGAGTGGTTGTGCAGAAGGAGCAAAATTTTTCATATTGACATAATTCGTTGGAGATCCCTATTAGACTTCCAAGTGGAAGTGTTCAATTGGTAGTTGGATAAGTAATTTACTTCTCAAGGAACACATATAAGCTGAAAATATTAGTTTGTTAGTTATAATGATATGGGTGTTATTTAATGCCACACTACTGAACTTAAACTTGGAGTACAGTTACAGAGCAAGCAAGTATTTGTTAACTTAAGTCCTATGTTCTCCAACATTTATAGGTCTGTTAATAGAGAAGAAACTGTATTATCAAAGGAAATTGAGATAAATCACAGTATCAAACTGTATTTAAAAAGCATGTGAAATGAGGGCAAAGGTTTGGATTTGACGATATGGATGTGGTTATTAACATTGACAAGCACAGTAGCAGAGGCAGATGGACATGGATGTTAAAGTGAAAGATGAAGTAGTTGTGACAATGATGATAGAAAACTTTTCAAGTTATTTTGCAGTGATAGGATGCAGAGAAGTGAGGCAGTAATGTAGACAGAAATAGAAGAGTTTCTGTCTGATATGTGTCTTTATATTAATAAGTATGATGCAGTGGATAGGATTATTGCTGTAAGAATGTGTATAACTGGGAAAATTCTTAGGGAGGTAAGAAGAGGTCTGATCTTGAGATGATTTGGAAGGACTTAGTCTTGATACCAGCATACACATTTTATTCATAGCAAAATGTTATGGGCACTGATGCAAATATTTTGGCAAATTTGGTAGATAATAAACAGTTCTCTCTCTCTCTTTTATAATTCAATAAGTAGAATAAGTTTCTTTTTCTTTGTTTTATATTAAAATATATAACTTTCCCCTCTCCATTTTTTCCCTTCAGCCCTTCCCAAGCCCAGTCCCTACAACTCCTTCCATGTTCGCCTCAGTCCCAAATTGATACCCTCTTCCAATGACTACTATTTCTCTCTCTCTCTCTCTCTCTCTCTCTCTCTCTCTCTCTCTCTCTCTCTCTCTCTCTCTCACACACACACACACACACACACAACCTGATGAATTCATTTTTGTTCTTTGTTTGTATATAGTTTTAGGACTCACCAGTTTGTATTAGACAATTAGGGCGCACATCCCTGGAATAGACTCTCCTCTCAGAAGTCATCAGTTGCCTATATTTTTTGTCTAGGGGCGTGACCCCATGAGATTTTCCACCTTCCACATTAGCATGTCTATTGTTGTTGTTATTGTTCAGATCTTGTTTTTGCAGGCATTCTATGATAGACTATTTTACAGAACACTTTCTGGTAGTCCAGTTCTTAAAATTTTTCTATCTCTTTTCTGTGAAGTTCCCTGAGCCATGGATATAGGAGCTATGATGTAGATGTATCCACTGGGGCTGGGCAACTGTGACCCACTTGATCTCTGTTTTGTTTCCAGCTGTGGTTTTCTGTGATGGTCTCCATTTGCTGGAAAAAGAAGTTTCTTTTATCAGAGGTGACCGACACACTATCTATAAGATACTATGGGTATCTTGCCATGCTGATCATTGTTGTGATTAATAGCTGGTACAACTGGAAAGGAAGGACTATTAATTGTTTCCATTCCTTGGCAGCTTGTATAGTATTTTCTGATACTATGGAAGCTAGACCACAGAAAGAATGCTTTCAGATTAGATCCAGTTCAAATAATATAGGTCTTGTGTCCTAAATGTCAAGAATCTTCAGCAATAGGAGCTTTCCTTCAATATCCAAGAGGCAACCAAGGGCATCAGTCATAGTCAATATTGATTGGTGAGTTTAACAACTGTTTTAAGGGTGATTTTTTGAGCCTAGTTCTGAGGTTTCAGTCAGCCTATGGTTCTTTAGGGAGACAATTACAACTCTAGCTCTTAAAATCTTTAAAGATATATACATATATATATATGCATACACTTATATGTATAATTTTTGGTAACTATAAAATAATGATTCCTTGAAGTTTTTTCTAACAACCTTGGTATTATTTATCCCTCCCCCTCCTTCTCCTTCTGTATTGCTCTCCCTTCTACATCCTATTTGGAACCTACCACCCCATTTTTCCATTTTCTACTTTCTATCACCTGCATCCTGCTATTCCCCTATGGCTTCTTTACATTCGTGGTTTCTGTGGTTGCTCCATGTTGTATACTCAGCATCTGAAGACTTGTAACTAGGAACAGCAAACAATAGAGCATGTGTAGTGTTTTATCTTCCTGGGTCTAGGTTACCTCCCTCAATATACTCTTTAAGAAGTGAGGTTATCAGTTGAGAAGAAAGATCGTGCAGAAGGGCTTAGAAACTTGAGGAGAGTATAAAAAACTAAGGCAATTGCAGTATAGGCTGAATATTGCTTTGGGACCTCTGAATTCTTTTAAATCATGAATTTTAAAAGATTAATTTCCTTTGAGAAACTTGTATCTTATCCTCTCCATGATGCACAGTGTTCTTCTGGTCCCAGATATTACTATCATAGAGATGACCCATATTATTTAAAATTTGGCAAAACATCATTGAAATTCATGAGAAAAGAAGAGAACAGCTTCTTTGTCTGTGACTTACAATAGGCTCCTAGTCAGCTTGTTCCAGTTAGATTAGATGTACTTCCATATCTTCAAGCATGTGATTATTTGATTCTTCATAATACAATCATGACTTTCAATTTCTCTTAATTTCTTTCATTTTTATGTTGCACAGATGGTATTTATACTCTTTGATTATTCATTTAGATGTTTGTTCTAGTGGCCTCTGTACTCTTGTACCCTGATGGATCCCTCCACACGACTTTCTCTTTGCTATTTAAAATTGATGAGGTAGGCCATGGGTTGCTTCCACCCTTACTCTCACTGCATCAACATGGATGTAAAATAATCAATTTCTAATGCTGAATATGGTGTTTCAAATTTTTCTGAAATATGACATAAAAGATAGATTCTTCATGGAGAAAGTCAAACCCACATTTTTCATGCTTCTGGAGTACGTGAAGAGGTTCAGCTTTGGGTTCAACTACTGTTAAACTTCAAAGCAAAGTGGCTTCATTTCTTATATCTGCTATTTTCCTGGAATTATTACTGGTATTATCATTATTACAAGTTTTTTTCATTAGAAATAGATGGTACTGACTGATAGTTATTAATTCTAGAAAAATGTCTTTACTAACTAGCAGCCCAAAGGCTGGAGTTTAAAAATACATCATTTTACTATTTCAGTTTCTCTCTGGCCTTCATTATTCTATATATGTTTACTTTCAAGTTTTGTTTAAAGTACTTTGTTGTATCTGCTTATTTGGAATAAGACTAGGTGTAGAGTATTGAGTTTAAATTAAATCAATGGCTAGAGTGATTACTCAGTGGTTAAGAGCACTGGCTGCTCTTCCAGAGGACCTGAGTTCAATTCGCAGTAACCACATGACAGCTCACAACCATTTATACCTCCAGTTTCAGGGAATCTGACACCCTTTTTGTCCTGCATGTATTCTACACACAGAGATGTGCATACAGTCAAAAATCACTAATACACATAAATATTGAAAAGTTAAAAAATAGACCCCAAATAAACAAGTTGGAAGTGTACAAGAGTACAATAATTCTGCCTCATTAGGAACCATAACAGTTTGTTATGGGATTCTTCCCCAAGAAAACACATCACATTACTAAAACTAAAGAATCTTCATTCATGGCCTCTAGTCCAGACTTTTACCACAAGAGGAATAGGCATGAACCAAAGAGGTTAAATCCACCATGAATAGAAAAGTGACCCCTTTAAGACATGAGACATGCATGATTCTATCCATTGTGAAATCAGAGCACGAGCAAGAAAGACTATAGATACTATCTTCTCTTTCTGACCAAGTTTCGTCAGAGTCTTTTCAGGAGCTATGATTTTTATTTTGTGTTTCATCATTGTATTTTATTTCCTCCTGAGGAAGTGTTTGAAATTAAAGCAGAAAAAAAAGGCCCAGAGACAGAAAGAAGATCTTAAACACTGAAAGGGTCAGTCTCATTCTTCTTTGTCAGCAGGCCTTTTAAAATGAAATTTAATCTCTTTCTTCTCTTTAATATTACTATTACTCAAAGATTCTTTGCCCCTCTAGGATGTTTGTGTGTAAGACCTGAAAACAAGGGATGGCCCATCATATATATTTCACGTCATTTAACTGTTTCAATGTCAAAGTATATGTGTAGCTTTATAGACTGTCTGAAGTTTCCCATTGTCAAATTAATTGTACCAAAGTGGCTATGTACAATTATTCTTGATTTTGAGAATGGCTGTCTAGTCACAACACAATATATGTGTATGCATAGTTTCTGAGCCTAAAAGAAATTGTAGCTGTTTGATGCTGTAGTTCTGTATTTAACCTAAATTTTCTCTCCTCAAAGTATTGTCAGCTGTGTTTTATAAGTTTTTCACATTATGACAGTTGAAAGATGGGCTTAAATTTAATCTTTGGTTAAAAGCGTTAGTTAATGCGTAGATTGTGTCTGAAGTGTAACTCCTATTTACACATTTTCAGAATACCATTCTATATCACTAGATGGGTAACAGGCAGATGATAGTTAACAGATACCTAGATTAATAGATGCTTGGAAAGTTTCTAGTAGCTTTACCTACTTTTGTTCACTTCTCATTCTGTAGGAAATGGCTTAGAACTATCATGATATTTACATATTAACATGGAGATGCAATGTGAGAAATTATACACTGTAATATACATTTCCTTAAAATCATGACTAACCATTTTTTTCTCTTACAAAAATGTCTATGTAGAATCCCTGGAATGGAATCCACCAGGAACCCTTTTCTGGAAGTTCTTTTTTTCCATCATCACAATTATCAAGAACAAACTCCAAGTAAGCTTTCAATCCTATAAAAGGGAAGTGAAAAATACAAGTACTGGAAAAGAAAGACAAGAGTATCTCATTTGGAAATAATTGCTTTTGACAGTTTAAACTTGTATACTTTTTTTTTTGTAGGAGGCAAAGTTGCAAAGACAAACAGGCATGGAGATAACACTGTTTCTAACTGTGAATATCTATGTTTTTGTCAGAGTGAAAGATAGCTCTTTAGCATATTGCCTGAGGAAAAACCCAGTAGTGATCAAAATTAAACTGTAGAGATTTTAATTCCATGCTTCCCATTTGTCTAAGCATCACAATTTCATAGGCATTCTGAGAAAGAACATAGGGACTATTCCCTATCGAGTCTCTAGTTTTTGTCATATGATTAAATGAAAAATGGTTTAGTACTTTCTATCTCATGAATACATCATTATTTCACTATGCCTTTTGTTTCAATCTAATGACTTCTGCATGACTTCATTCATTTCATGCAGAGTATAGTCATAGTAATCTATGGCATTATAATAATTTAACATTATATGTATACTATATATTTTGAAGTATTCTAATTTTTTGTTCTTAAAATAGCTATTTTGCTCAAGAACGCAAAGAAGGAATACTTTACAACTGTCCAGCTCCTAACTGGGATGGCTCTCCAGTATCAACTAAGCCTGCAGTAAACTATGGGAACAACTTTTTGGCAACCTTTGTATGTAGAAAACATTCTAATTTTTATTTAAGGTCACCCTTATAATTCCAATGCAGATGATGCAATGATCATTGGCATTCATTATGATAAAATGATATAACAAAATCAGTTCAGATATAGGTTTAGAAAATTGACTTTATATGAATCACTACGCCTACTACTTCAGTTTGTATAATGCGATCAGGAAATGGGAGTCAAAGATATAGAATGTATAATATATAGTAGATATTAATGTATACATATATAAATGTAACATGTTTTATATTAATTTGTATATTATAATTTTATATAAAATATTTAAATTTGCAATAATTAGAAAGGAGATTTGAAACCAACGAGAACTGATTAAATGCTAGGAGACTTACTCAGGGATGTGCTAACATTCATCTTGTACAGTAACAGAATGAACTTTGGAATGATAATATCACAAAACTACCTGTTTTTCTTACATATGTATTACCTAGCAGTGTTTGTTTCTTATTGTAGTGAGGAGATTCTGGATTGCACATTATCTGAGCCAGTTTTGAAGAATTATAGCATGTGTATTTAGTGGCTATTTAAAATCAGCTAACATTAATTAATTAAAATAAATATTTCATTGTTTTAAATAGTTATGAACTTGTAAAATCAACTAAACAGTTTTCTAAAATGACACATAATATATGCTTAATTTTCTAATACATTGGCATATCTAAGAAAGCTTGGGTATTTTATGAAATGTCATGCAATTACTTTGCTATTTTAACTTCCTTGCAGGATTTTTCCACATCTGGGCCCTCAAGAGCAACCTATACTCCAGAAGAAAAGACATACTCAGCTTATGTCAACTTAGAAATCCCATACAAAATTGGTCGTGCACACATGAAATCCAACTATTAATTTCCCATGGAAAAAATAAATGTGTTTCTGTAAATCTATGTATGTATGGCTTCATGATCATTTTGACAGCATTCTTGTTATATGCCAAAACCACTACAAATATGATTACTATTCTCTAAATACTTTTCCCTATAATTCTGCTAATACTTCTCTTTATGCCTTTAATTTTTTTTGTTCCCTCTTCCTGATAACTGTAATGCAAAACTTTCTTTTCTTATATCCAATTTAATGAATTCATCAGATTGCAGACATTCATTATCTCAAAAATTTGCCACTATATTTGGGTGTTTGTTTATGGAATTTTTTAGTATGTTTAGTGAAATGCACTATAGTGATGTGTAAAGGCACCTGATGCCAATGCTGATAACCTGAGTTTAAACTCTGAGATTCATGGAGTAGAGAAGAAAGTGGAGATGAAGTGGAGAGGGAGGAAGATTTATCCTAAATTGAAGGTGTATAAAAATGTCACATGAAAAGTACTACTTTATTAGGAGAGTGAGAGGAAGGGAATCCTGCAAGGCTGGATAATGCTGCTCTTAAAATTGATGAGTTTTTAAGCAAAAATCCTAGTGTTTGCTGTAGAATACCACCTTATGAGATGTTTGGCAGGGAGACTCCAGAGGCTGCCCTAAACATGATACAGGTTCTTGACATTACTCTTGGTTAACCACCAGAAAATAGAAAAAAAGAATCTGTTGCTGTAGACACCACACGCCTGATTTCATGATCCAGATAAATCAAGCTAGAAATGAGTTCTGAGCGTCTTTCCTGCTGCTAGATGTCATAGTGCTGAAAAGTGTTATGTTGGCTACTGGGAGAGTGAAGGCATCAATGATCTTAAAATTTAAAAAATCAAGGCTCATACAAGTAACATTTTACAGAAAGATGTATAATATGAAATAATGCATAACTATATAGTATATATCATAGTATAATATTTTATATCATTATATATAGTATGTAATATAGATTATATGGATTGACTATGTAATTACATATTATATTATGTATAGTAATACATTTATTATATACGATACATATATTATATAGACCTAAATGTACTTATATATCTGTTAAAATAGAAATATATCACATATACATATATGATACATATCTATCAACAAATAATGAAAATAGGACATGGAGTTTGAAAGAGAGCAAGGAGGGTATGTGGGAACATTTACATAGAAGAAAGGGAAGGGAAATGATGTAATTATAATTTCTAAAAAGTAAAGAATTTGTTTTTTAAAATCCCTGACTTATCTGACATTCAACATGATTTCTTAACTTTCAGCTCTATAACTCCAAGAAAGGAAGTTATATACTTCTAACATACAATTGTACAAACTAACCGTTACTATTCCAGAAGAAAAGAATAGAGCCAGATCAAAGCAAGACTGAAAACAAGGAGGGAAAATGTTAAATCCTATAATTCCATGCTCATGTCATCTTAGGCTCATGATAGAACTTTCTGGGCTCTAAAGGGTTTAGGTAGCTCAATCCCTCGAGCTTGGCTTCCTGAAGCACACACAGATTCTCTCTTGAACTGACTTTATTCTATGTCATTGGCATTTCTCAGTGGACCTCCTATGGCGTGGCATCTCCAAAATCCTGAGGTCTCCATTACAACTTAGATCACCTTCACAACTTCATGCACTTGCCTCCCAAGGTCTCCCTTGTAAAGAATCCAATCTTGGTACATGTTGCCCAACCTTAGTGTCTTTCTGTAACTGTTCTATGACTTCATTTCACCATCAATTTTGATTCTTTTATTCCTGCAGTACCACATGGATGATGCTAACAAGCTCTACTGACACGTCATGATGGACCTTGTTCCCTTTAGTCCACAGTTGTGTCAGCTTCTGTGAGCTAATCATCTGGAAACACTTGATTTGTTACGAAAATTCTTTCCAGAAAGGTTTGCCTACAGTATAATTTTAACTTAACTTAATTTCAACTTAAGAACTTTTCTTTCAAATGAACATACATTTTTTTTTCCAGAATATAACCTTTAATAGGTGGTGCCTTGAGTTCAGGACACTTTTCCTCTTAGTACAAAACATCAAGTTTCTCTTTAATTATTTTCTCTTTAAATAATCTCTTTAGCAGTTACAGCAACTTTCAAACCTACCTTGTCTGTAAGGTTGAATTTCTTCACACTTTTTTCCTCACCAAAATTCACATTTTTAATATCTTTCGGCCTTATGGTTTGCTCACTCTCACACTTTACCTGAGGAGAGGCAGTGAACACTGGCCATGCCATTCTTTGAAAGCCATCTTGTCTTAAAATTTTCTCCACTAACCCAACTTGTCCATTACCTTTAAATTCAAGATCTGACTTCATGGATAGACTATAGTTGGATTATTTGACAGACTGTTGCATAAATGATCCCTAACCCAGATCCTAATAGGGTAATTCTTGTTCCCTTCTGAAATCTCATGACTGGGACCCTATTGTCTGAGTTTCTCTTGGCATTTTTTTGTAAGCTCTCACTAGAATGACACATTAAGCTCTGGTTGTACCATTCAAGGTTTTTTGCAGTCCAACATTCCAAACATTTCTATATTTCTCACTCAAGTTCTAAAGCCCTAATTACCCCAAGGTCAGGTTTATAGCAGAAATGGCTACACTCTTCACACTAATTTTCTGTGTTATTATTTATATCTTCCTGGGATAAATACCATGAAAAAAATCAATTTAAGTAACAGTTTGTTTTGATGTCTTCTTGAATTTCTTTCTTCAGGTCCTTGAAATTTTATTACAAATCTTTCATTTACTTGTCAGAGACATCCCAAGATATTTTTTAAGCTATTATAAAATGTATTGGTTCTCTGATTTCTTTATCCTTTTGTCATCTGTCTATAGGCAGGCTTCTGTTTTTATGTAGTAATTTTATATCCTTCTGTTGGCTGAAAGTATTTGTCAGCTGTAGAGGTATCCTGGTGGAGTTTTTAGGATCTTTTATGTATAAAATCATATCATCTGCAAATAAAGATACTCTGACTTCTTCCTTTCCTATTTGTATCCCCTTCATCTCCTTCAGTAGTCTTATTTCTCTTGCTTAGCTAAGATTTTGAGTACTATACTGCACAGATGCAAAGACAGTGGGCATCCTCTAATCCTGTTCCTGATTTTAGTGGAAATATTTTGAATCTTTCTTCATTTAGGTTGATGTTGGTGGTGAATTTACTGTAAATTACCCTTATTATGTTTAGGTATGTCCCTTGTATCCCTGGTTTCTCTAGGACTTCCATCATGAAAGGATGTTGGATTTTGTCTAAGGCCTTTTCTACACCTAATGAAATGGTCTATGGTATTTTTCTTTCAGTTTGTTTACTTGGTGGATTGCATTTGTTAATTTATGTATGCTGAGCCATCCCTACATCTCTGGGATAAAGCCTACATGATTATGGTAGATAATCATTTTGATGTGTTCTTGATAGTAGTTTGCAAGTACTGTATTAGGAATCTCTACAGAGCTGCTCTCTATGCCATAGTTCCTGGAGGCACATTCTGTGCCCCACCCCACCAGAGCCCTGAAAACCTGGGAGTATCCTTCCCACAACCCCAAACAACTCCCCAAGGCATCTGAGACCACCAGAACCTTGGCCCCCACCTACAGTTGGAGAGAGAAGCACCAGAGATCTGGCAGCAGCCTCCCCAAACCTCCAACCATCCCCCAGGGCATCTATGATCACCAGTGCCTTGGCCCCTCCACCACCTAGAGAGGTGCATATCTGGATCATATGCCAGAGGGCCCTACTCTCAAGGTCAGAGTCCCTGGACTCACATCCCATGCACCCCCCCACCTACAAGAGCCCAGGAGACCTAGGAACAGACTCTGCAAACCCCCAAGCACCACCCACTGGCATCTGTTACCAGCTGAGCCTTTGCCCCACCTATACCTGGAGGAGCTTCAGAGTCGTACCAGTATCCACCAGGGGCATGGACCCGCCTGTTCCTGAAGGAAAAGAGATCCCCTGAAGCACAGACCCCACCTTCACCCACTGGGGGAAGAGATGAGCAGGAAGTGTAAGAACACTTTCAACAACATGAAAAGCAGTATGGCACCACCAGAAACTAGTGGCTCTACACCAGTGAGACCTGAAAACCCCAACACAGACAAAGCAGAAGAAAACAACCTTAAATAGAGGCCTTTAAAGAAAAAAATGAAAAATTCCCTTAAAGATGTAGAGGAAAAGACAAATGAAAAATTGGAAGAAATCCACAAATCCCTTAAAGAAAGCAAAAAAAGCCAAGAGAGGAAAAAGCAAATAGGTGAAGAAAATGGTTCAAGACTTGAAAACTGAAATAGAGGCAATAAAGAAATAAACCAAGGGAATTCTGGAAATAGAAAATCTGGGTAAATGATCAGAAACTACAGATGCAAGCATAACCAACAGAATACAAGAGATGGAAGAATCTCAGGTGTCGAAGATATGATAGATGAAATAGATTCATTGGTCAAAGAAAATGTTAAATCCTACAAACTATTTAAACAAAATATCCAGGAAATCTGGGACACCATGAAAAGACCAAACCTAAGAATAATAGGCATAGAAGAAGGAGAAGAAGTCCGGCTTAGTGTCACAAAAACTATATTCAACAAAATCATAGAAAAAAAACTTTCCCAACCTAAATAAGGACATGTCTCTGAAAGTACAAGAAGCCTACAGAACACCAAATAGACTGGAGCAAAAAAAGTTCCATCACCACATAATAATTAAAACACTAAACATACAGAAAAAAGAAAGAATATTAAGAACGGCAAAGGAAAAAGGCCAAGTAATATATAAAGCCAGACCTGTCAGATTTGCACCAGACTTCTCAATGAAAACTTTGAAATCCAGAAGGTCCTGGACAGATGTTCTGCAGACACTGAGACCATGGATGCCAGCCCAGACAACTATACCCAGCAAAGTTTTCAATTAACATAGATGAAGAAAACAAGGTATTTCATGAAAAAAATCAGATTTAAACAATACCTATCCATAAATCCAGCCCTACAGAAAGTACTAGAAAGAAAATGGCAATCCAAGGAGGCTAGCTACACCCATTAAAAAATCAGCAATAGATAAACCCATACCAGCAAATCCCAAAGAAGAAAAACACACACAAACCAACCAACAACGACAAAACCAAATAACAGGTACTAGCAATCACTGGTCATTGATATCTCTTAATATCAAGAGTCTCAATTCATCTATAAATAGGCACAGGCTAATAGAATGACCATGAAAACAAGATCCATCCTTCTGCTCCATAAAAGAAACACACCTCAACTTCAAAGACAGACATTAACTCAAAGTAAAGGGTTAGGAAAAGATTTTCCAATCAAATGACCTAAGAAACAAGCTGATGTACCTATTCTAATATCTAACAAAATAGACTTCAAACTAAAATCAATCAAAAGAGACAAAGAAGGACATTTCATATTCATCACAGGAAAATCCATCAAGATGTAATCTCAATTCTAAACATCTATGCCCCAAGTACAAAGGCATCCACATATGTAAAAGAAGCACTACTAAAGCTCAGATCACAGTCAAACCCCACCCATTAATAGTGGGAGACTTCAATATCCCACTCTCACTATACAGGACTGCCAGACAGAAACTTAACAGAGAAATAAAGGAACTAACAGAAGCTGCGACTCAAATGGATTTACAACATTCCAGCCCAACACAAAAGAATATACCTTCTTTCAGCACCTCATGGAACCCTTTAAAAACTGATCACATACTTGTTAACAAAGCAAACCTCAACAGATACAAAAAAAGTTGGAATATCCCCCTGTATCTTGTCAGATCACCATAGCTTAAATTGAGAATTCAACAATCACACTAATTGAAAGCCCCTAAAGGCATGGAAATTGAACAATGCTCAACTGTAACACCCCTGTGTCTAATTTTCTGAAGAAATTAGAACAAAATTAAAGATGTCCTAGAATTCAATGAACATGAATATACAATATACCCAAACTTATGGGACACGTTGAAAGCAGTGCTAAGAGGAAAGTTCATAGCACTAAGTGCCAATAAATAGATCTTGGACAAATCTCACACTAGCGACTTAACAGCATACCTGAAAGCTTTAGAAGATAAAGAAACAAACTCACCCAAGAGAAGCAGATGCCAGGAAATAATCAAATTGAAGGTTGAAATCAATAAAATAGAAACAAAGAAAACAATACAAAGAATCAGAGACAAAGAGATGGTTCTTTGAGAAAATCAATAAGATAGACAAATCCTTACCAAAACTAACCAGAAGGCAAAGAGAGAATATGCAAATTAACAAAATCAGAAATGAGCCAGGCAGTGGTGGCCCACATCTTTAATCTTAGCACTCAGTAGGCAGAGGCAGGCAGATCTCTGTGAGTTCAAGGTCAGCCTTGTCTACAGAGCTAGTGCCAGGACAGTTTCCAAAGCTACACAGAGAAACCCTGTCTCAAAAAACCAAACCAAACCAAACCAG
Organism: Ondatra zibethicus; assembly: GCA_004026605.1. Lineage (NCBI taxonomy): Eukaryota > Metazoa > Chordata > Mammalia > Rodentia > Cricetidae > Ondatra > Ondatra zibethicus. The sequence goes on along the minus strand of PVIU01025732.1, from coordinate 8,925 downwards.
AACAAAACAAAAATAACCCCACAAAATTAGAAATAAAAAAGGGGATGTAACAACAGAAACTGAGGAAATCCAGATAATCATGTCATAATTCAAAAACCTGTATGCCCCAAAATTGGAAAATTTAAAGGAAATGGACAGTTTTCTGGATAACTACCTCATACCAAAAAAATCAAGACCAGATAATTTAAATAGATCTATAACCTGCAAGGAAATAGAAGCTGTCATCAGAAGTCTTTCAACCAAAAAAAGCCCAGGGCCAGATGGTTTCAGTGTAGAATTCTACCAGAATTTCAAAGAAGGGCTAATACTAATACTTCTCAAATTTTTTCACACAATAGAAACAGAAGGAACATTGCCAAATTCTTTTTACGAGGTGACAGTTACCATGGTGCCCAAACCACACAAAGATGCAACTAAGAACAAGAATTACAGACCAATCTCCCACATGAGCATTAATGCAAAATAAAATATTGGCAAACAAAATTCAAGAACACATCAGAAAAATCATCCACCATGATCAAATAAGCTTCATCCCAGAGATGCAAGGATGGTTAAACATACGAAGACCCACCTATGTAATTCCCCTTATAAACAAACTGAAAGAAAATAACCACATGATAAATCTCATTAGATGCAGAGAAAACCTTTGACAAAATCCAACATCCCTTCATAATAAAGGTCTTGGAGCCATCAGATTGCTAGGATCACACCTAAACATAATAAAGGCAATACACAACAAGCCAACAGCCAACATCAAACTAAATGGAGAGAAACTCAAAGTGATTTCACTAAAATCACGAACAAGACAAGGCTGTTCACTCTCCATATGTATTTAATATAGTACTCAAAGTTCTAGTTAGCGTAATAAGACAACAAAAGAAAATCAAAAGGATACAAATTGGAAAGGAAGAAGTCAAAATTTCACTATTGGCAGATGATAAGATAGTTTACATAAGTAATTGGAAAATTCTACCAGGCAGCTCCAACAGCTGATAAATGCCTTCAGTAATATGGCAGGTTACAAGATTAACTCAAAAACTCAGTAGCCCTCCTATATACAGATGATAAATGGGCTGAGGAAAAAATCAGAGAAACATCACCTTTCACAATATCCACAAACAACATAAAATATATTGGGGTAACTATAACCAAACAAGCGAAAGAGCTGTATGACAGGAACGTTAAGTCTTTAAAGAAAAGAAATTGAAGAAGATTTCAGAAGATGAAAAGATCTCCCATACTCTTGGATAGGCAGGATCAACATAAAAAATGGCAGTCTTATCAAAAGCAATCTATAGATTCAATGCAATACCCATCAAAATCCCAACACAATTCTTGACAGACCTTGAAAAAAATACTCAACTTCATATGGAAAATCAACAAACCCAGGATAGCCAAAACAATCCTGTACAATAAAAGAACTTCTGGAGGTATCACCATCCCTGACTTCAAACTCTACTACAGAGCTATAGGAATAAAAATATCTTGGTATTAGCACAAAAACTGACAGGTGGACGGATGGAATTGAAGAAAAGACCCAGATATTAATCCACAGACCTATGAACACCTGATTTTTGACAAAGAAGCTAATATTATACAATGGAAAAAAGAAAGCATCTTCAAAAAATGATGCTGGCATAACTGGATGTTGACATGTAGAAGAATTCAAATTGCTCCCTTAATTAAGATATCTTCTTCCCTGCTCCCTTATCTGCCCTTTCTCCATCTCAACCATCCCACTCCCCCAAGCTCTCCCCAATCCTCCCCTTCTCCCTTCTCTCTCCCCGACTCACCTTCCCCCACTCCATCCCCACCCCCATGCTCCCAACTTTTGCCCATTTTAGGGTTGGCAAGAGACTTGGCTCTAGAGAGGTTCCCAGGTGTCCACGGGGATGTCCCCAGCTAGGTCCTTGGGCAGTAGAGGAGAGGGTGCCTGAACTGGCCTTGTCCCATAGTCACACTGATGAATATCTTGAATATCACCATAAAACCTTCGTCTGGCGATGGATGGAGATAAGAGACAGAGACCCACATCCACATCAGAGCAATAGACTGAGCTCCCAAGGTCCAGTTGAAGAGCAGAAGGAGGGAGAAGATGAGCAAGGAAGTCAGGACCGCGAGGGGTTGGTCCACCCAGTGAGACAGTGTGCCTGATCTAATGGGAGCTCACCAAAGCCAGCTGGACTGGGACTGAAAGAGCATGTGATCAAACCGGACTCTCTGAATGTGGCTGACAATGGGGGCTGACTGAGAAGCCAATGATAATGGCACTGGGATTTGTTTCTACTGCATGTACTGGCTTTTTGGGATCCTAGCCTGTTTGGGATTCCTAGGCCTGGATGGAGGGGGGAGGGCCTTGGACTTCCCACAGGGCAGGGAGGGGGAGAGAGGAGGGTGAGTGGGGAGCAGGAGGGAAATGGGAGGAGGGGAGGAAGTGGAGAATTTGAATACTAGTATTTATAAATCAACAAAAATTTTAAAAAAGAATTCAAATTGTTCCATATCTATTGCCTATGCACAGAACTCAAGTGAAAATGGATCAAAGACCTCCACATAAATACAGCCACACTGAACCTCAAAGAAGAGAAAGTGGTAAGTAATCTTGAACACATTGGCATAGGAGACCACTTCCTGAATATAACAACAGAAACACCGGCACTGAGATTGACAATTAATTAATGGAACCTCCTAAAACTGAGAAGCTTCTGTAAGGAAAAGGACACAGTCAACAGGACAAAATGACAGCCTATAGAATGGGAAAAGATCTTCACCAATTTCACTTTGGACATAGGGCTGATCTCCAAAATACACAAAGAACTAAAGAAACTATATATGAAAATATCAAATAATCCATTAAAAATGGGGTACATATCTAAATAGAGAATTCTCAACAGAGAAATCTCTAATGACCAAAAGGCACTTTAGGAACTGCTCAACATCCTAAGCCATCAGGAAAATTCAAATCAAAACGACTCTGAGATAACAATCTTATATCTGTCAGAATGGCCAAGATCAAAAACACTGATCACAACTTATGCTGGAGGAGATGTGGAGTAAAGGGAACACTCCTTCATTGCTGGCGGGAGTGCAAACTTGTACAGCCACTTTGGAAATCAGTTTGACAGTTTTTCAAAAAATCAGTATTACACAGCAGAAAAATATGACATCTTGAATTTTGCAGGAAAATGGATGGAGCTAGAAAACATTATTTTGAGTGAGGTAACCCAGACACAGAAAGACAATTATCATATGTACTCACTTATAAGTGGTTTATAAACATAAAGCAAACTAGCCTACAAATCACAACCCCAAAGAACTTAAACAACAATGAGGACACTAAGAGAAACTTACATAGATCTAATAGAAGTAGAAAAAGACAAGATCTCCTGAGTAAATTGGGAGCATGGGGACCTTGGGGGAGGGATGAAAGTGGGAGAGGAGAGGCAGGGAGGGAGCAAAGAAAAATGTAGAGCTCAATAAATACCAATAAAAAAATTGGGAATCAATATACCTCAAGACCCAGCAATACCACTTTTGGGCAAATATCCAAAAGATGCAGACCGATACCACAAGGACATTTGCTCAACTATGTTCATAGCAGCATTATTTTAATAGCCAGAACCTGGACACAACCTAGATACCCCTCAACCGAAGAATGGATAAAGAAATGTAGTATATTTACACAATGAAATATTACTCTGTTGTAAAAAAAAAACAATGGCATCTTGAAATTTTCAGACAAATGGATAGAACCAGAAAAAAACATCCTGAATGAGGTAACCCAGACACAGAAAGACAAACACTGAATATGGATATCAGACATAAAACAAAGGATAACCAGCCGACAGTCTACAACCCCAGAGAATCTAGGTAACAAGGAAAACCCTAAGAGGGACATGCATGGATCTCCTTAGGAAGGAGAAATTGGTAAGATCTCCTGGGCAAACTGGGGGTGCAGGGGGTGGGGGAGGGAGGGAAGAGAGGAGGGAATGGGGGATGAGAACATGAGAAAACAGGATGGTCAAGTTGAGGGAGGGACAGAGAGAGAGAGAGAGAGAGAGAGAGAGAGAGAGAGAGAGAGAGAGAGAGAGAGCAATGAAAGAGACTTCATGACATAGCCATTATGGGGCCAGTGAAAAGCCTGGTGCTAGGGAAATCCACAAGGATGACCCCAGCTAAGACTCCTAGCAATAGTGGAGAGGGTGCCTGAACAGGCCTTCCCCTCTAATCAGATTGTTGACTACCCTAATATAAACTGATGAAAGCAGATGCAGAGGTCCACAGTCAAGCACTGTGTGTTGCTCCTGGAGTTCAGAAGAGAGGGAGAAGGGATCATATGAGCAAGTGGGGGGGTAAGATCCTGATGGGGAAACCCACAGAGACAACTGACCGGTGCTAGTGGGAGCTCATGGGCTATGGACAGACATCTGGGGGACCTGTAGGGGACTGAACTAGGCCCTCTGATTATGGGTGAAAGTTGTGTGGTTTGGTCTATTTATGGGACCCCTGGCAGTGGGACCAGGATCTATTCCTGGTGTATGAACTGACTTTTTGGAGTTCATTCCCAGTGGTGGAATAACTTGTTCAGCCTTGATGCAGTGGGGAGGGATCTCAACTCGATATGCCAAGCTTAGTTGACTCCCATGGGAGGTCTTAACCTCTCTGAGGAGTGTATGGAGGTGGGTAGAAGGTAAGGGGAGCAGGCAGAGGGGAGGGAGTGGAAACTGAATAAAAATAATAAAATAAAAAGATTTTTTGCATCTATGATCATAAGGGAAATTGGTCTACAATTTTCTTTCTTTGTTGGATCTTTGTATGGTTAAGGTATCAGGGTAATTGTGGTTTTATAAAAAGAATTAGGCAATGTTCCTTCAATTACTGTTTTGCAGAATAATTTGAGGAGTATTGGCATAAATTCTTCTCTGAAAGTCTTCTAGAGGTAAATCATTCTGATCCTGGGCATTTTGTGGTTGGGAGAGTTTTAATTATTACTTTTTCACTAGGGGTTTTGTATATCCTTAAATTACTTACATTATCTTGATTTAACTTTAGTAGGTTGTACATATCAAGAAAGTTATCCATTTCTTTAAAGTTTTTAGTTTGGTGGAGTACAGACTTTTAGAGTAAGTCCTTATTTCTGTTATCTTTTTATTATGTCCTCTTTTTCATCTCTAATTTTGTTAATTTGAATTTTCTTCCTCTGCCTTTTAGTCAACTTAGCTGAGGATTTGTCGATATAATTGATTTTTCTCAAATAATCAACTCTTTGTTTCATTAATTATATGTATTATTTTGTTGTTCCTATTTTATTGAGTTCAGCCTTGAGTTTGATTATCTTCCCATCTATTCCTTTTAGGTTCTATTTCTTCTTTTTGTTCTAGAGCTTTCAGGTGTGTCATTAAGTTACTGATATGAGATCTCTCCAGTATTTTTATGTAGGCATTTAGTATAATAAATTTACCTCTTGAACCAACTTCACCATGTCCCATAATTTTGAGTATTGTGTTTTCATTTTCACCCAATTCAATTTTTTTTTAATTTCCTTCTTAATTTCTGTCTTGTCCCACTTTTCAGTCAATAGTGAGTTGTTCAGTTTCCATGAATTTGAACACTTTCTGCTGTTACTTTTTGTGGTATCCAGTTTAAAACCATGGTTATCAACTGGATGTAGGGTGTTCTTTAAATTTTCTTTTATGTTAAGACTTGCTTTGTGTCCAAGTATGTGATCAACTTTGGAGAAAGTTCCCTAACATGCGGAATTGAAAAGAAGGTATATTCTTTTATATTTGGTGGAAATGTTCTGTAAATATCTGCTAGGTCCATTTGGTTTATGACATCATTTAATCCCAACCTTTCTCTGTTTAGTTTTTGTCTGGATGACCTACTTACTGGTGGTTGGTAGCATTTGTGTAGTATTTGTGATTTAAGCTATAGTAGCATTTCTTTTATATACTTGGGTTCTCATGATCGGTGTATAGATGTTTAGAATTACAATACTCTCTTGGTAGATCTTTCCTTTAAATATATGTAGTGCCCGTCCCCCATTTATTGATTTTTATTTGAATTTCTGTTTGAATTCTATTTTGTCAAAAGTTAAAATTGCTTTTTGGGTCTATTTGCTTGGAATATCTTTTTCCATTCTTTTATCTTACGGTAATATCTAGCCTTCATGGTAACAAGTGTATCTTGGATGCAGCAGAAAGATGGATTTTCTAATCTATTCTGTTCTTCTGTGGCTTCATAGTGAAGGATTAAATTAAAAGGATTAAATTAAAAGTGATTAATGACCAATGTTTATTTATTCTGGTTACTTTGTTGTTATGTTGTGTGTTTTACTCTCTTGATTTACTGGTCTGAGATAATTTATTCCTTGAGTTATCTTGGGTGTGGCTAACCTCTTGAGACTGAAGTTTTCCTTCTAGTGCCTCTGCATTTGTAGATAGTTCTTTAGTTTGGTTTTATCAAGTAATGTCTCATTTTCTCCATCTATTGTGATTGAAAGTTTTGCTGGGTATAGTAGTCTGGGCTGGAGTCTGTGGTCACATAGAGCTTGGATACCTTCTATCCAGGCCCTTCTGGCTTTTAGAGTCTCCAATGAGAAATCAGCTGTTATTCTAGTGGATCTGCCTTTATGTGTTTCTTGGTCTTTTCCCTTGAAGCTTTTAATATTCTTTCATTGTTCTTTACATTGAGTGCACTGATTATTATGTGTCACGTAGGAGCTTCTTCTCCGTTGTTGTTCTGTGTGCTTCTGGTATCTGGCTAGGCACCTCTTTCTTTAGGTTAGGGAAATATTCGTCTACGAATTCGTTGAAATTTTTTTCTGTGCTTTTGATCTAGGTTTCTTCTTCCTCCTCTATTACTAGTATTTGTAAATTTTTAGATATTTTTTGATCCAAGGTATGCATTTCTTCTTTCTTATCTTTAATGCTGGAAATTCTTTCTTCCATCTTTTGTATTCTATTGGTTAGGATTGCCTTGAAGGTTCCCATTTGAGTTCCTTTTTTTTTTCCATTTCCAATGTTATCTCAGTTTGGGTTTTCTTTGTGATTCCATTTCTCCTTTCATATTTTGAACTGTTTTAAATATTCTCCCACTGTTTCTTTGTGTTTTCATACATGTCACTAAGTGATATATGTATGTCCTCTTTATTGTCCTTGAAGATATTCATAATTCCTATTTTGAAGCTCTTGTCTTGTGCTTCAGTTATATTACATTTCTCATGTTCTACTGTAGTAGGGTTATTAAGTTCTTTGGGACATATGTCTTGGCTGTTAATATTTGTGTTTCTGTGGAGGCCCAAAAAATGTGAGACTGTTTCCATGTTGACCAAATGTCAGAGAGTTGGAACTTACCTCTATTCCTTCAAAGTTGTTATGTTTCTACCTCAAACAAAGGTCCCACCTAGATTTAGATCAGAGAGTTCTGCTCTCTCAAGGATATTATCAACAGGTGTGGCTAATATCCAGACCTTGTATTTCAGGTATAGAGAAGTAGATATATTTCTACTCCAAACAAATATCTAAGGATCCAACTAAGTTCCAGTTCCCTTAAGGAGATAACATTGCATTCCACCCAGGGAGTGGTTTGCCTACAGAATGTTTTGGTCTAGGGTGTGAGCGTGACTTGTTTTATTCTAGCAACAGAATGTTTAACAATGGAAGTAGCCCTCGATCTTCAACTGGTCTGTTCATTTCCTCGTATCAGGTTAATGCAGTTTTTTGTCTTACTCGTACCTTTTGTGGTCAGGGTATTTTAAGTAATTGGAAATTGAATGTGGGCAAATTCCAGTATTCACTGGAACTCCCTCCTGATACTATTCTATTATGTTTCTGTGTTATTATTTTTAAGTGTTTCTTTGTATTCTTTACTATATTTCTAAATCCCAACACCCCTACCCTGGAAAGGGGTACTTTTGTCGAGGCTGGTCCCCAACATATTTCTATGTTGGTGTTTAGGCATCTGGAATCATGATGATTGAAGTGATTCTAGGTGTTGATATCTGGTATTGTCTTTGTTGGGTGGGTGTTCCACTACTTGTTTTCTTTTGTCTTTTCTGGATCTTAGGAGAGTATCGTGGCAGTTGCTTGCCTGGTAGAGAGTGCAGGTTGGTGGGTGACAGAGAGTAGTAGAGATGGGCTCAGAGAAAAGGCTGAGAGAGAGGCTGCAGGAAAGAGCTAAGGGGATTCTGTTCACACCAAGAGGCAGGGCCCCTAGGGAGTTAGAGATGTGGTGGGTGTAGGGTCTCCTGAAAGTGGGTTGCAGTAAGACAAATAATTTGGAGAAAAGGATATGAAAGTGCTAGGGTGATACTGGGTCTGTACCAAGAGTTGGAATCTCCAGGTGGGAGGAGGGGCACCTACAGGCAGACTGATACTGGGCTAGGGATAAACTGGAAAGCTCCAAATAGTGGAAGTAGAGCAGAGTGGCATTGCTTACTTGTGTCCCAGCCTGTTTTCACCTCTGGAGGTTCAAAGTAGAAAGGGTTTCTGGGTATTTATGGACTGACACAAAGGAATCAGAATGGGCTCGAAGGGAGGGCTGAGAAGGTCCATACGATAGAGACTAGCTGAGTCCATACCTAGGTTCTATGAAGCCCAAAGAGAATGGAGGAAATATGAGAGGAGATACACCTGTAAGCTAATGGTTACTGGGCTGGGGTGAGACTAGATAAATACTAATCAAAGACAGGAAGTAAAAATCACCTACTTGATAATCAGCCTGTTCTGACCACTTTCTTCTTTGTAATTTAAACAAGTGGAACCCTACAAAAATAAACTAACAAAAGTAAAAACAGTCTGTCATCTTGTTTCAATGTGTCTCACATCCTATCAACAATGCAGTGCTTTTTGTAAATTTAATTCTGTAGTACATGTGCCTGGATCTTGCTCCATAAATTATCTCCTATTTATTTTATCCTATAAG
>PVIU01025731.1:0-23310 GCA_004026605.1 Ondatra zibethicus | reverse complement strand
TCTGGTGAGGGTGGGGAGGGGTAAGAGGGTGGGCTCTGGTGAGGGTGGGGAGGGGTAAGAGGGTGGGCTCTGGTGAGGGTGGGGGTGAGAGGGTGGGTTCTGGGAATGAAGGAAAAAAAGACGGATTGGAATAAGATTAACCCTGGCCTTTCCTGCTAGAACTTTCCTGATGCTATAAACAGTGACCCCACAACTGTACCCCAGAATCTTAAGTAGAATCCAGTCTGCTAGTCCAAGTCCTCAAGTGTCACAGGACACTTGCTATACAATGTAGGCCTGGGGCTGAGACTTACCAGCCTTCCGCGACCCACAGTGACTAGAGGAATGGGACTCCCAAGAGCAGAGGATCCCACTGCCAACATGTAAACTGCTTACTTGCTGGTCCACCACACACAATGTACCTTCCTAATGTCAACGTACTTCAGCTTGTGCATCATCTACAGGAAATATCACAGCAAACATTAGGATGACTGTCCCCAAGTGCAGTTATCAATAGCAAGGTGGGGCCATTGTGGACCAGCAGGATCTGTACCATGGACTGTCAGACAGCCGGAGTTAACACAGCTCTGGTTTTATCCTATCTATCACCTATCTATATTTATCTATCATCAATCTATCTATCATCTATATATATTCCTTCTTTCTTTCTTTCTTTCTTTCTTTCCTTCTTTCTTTTCCTTTCTCTCTGGTCTTGATCGTTTTAACTGGTGATGATGAAAAAGGATACAACTTCTCTAATGAAAGAGCTATATACCAAGGGGCTAGAGAATATTTTAAATACTCACTGAACATGTAGTTCAACTTGGATAACACTTTTAAGAACTGTCATCCACATGACCCATTCACATGATCCAAAGAGATGAGTAGAATAGAAAGTGATGCATTAAAATGATGACCCATGCATTTTAAAATTTCCATGTGGTGTAGATGGAAGTTTCTGTCCTGCCTAGACCCATAGCCATTTGGTCCCAAATAAACACACCAAGGCTTATATTAACTATAAACTATTTGACCTACTGCTCAGGCTTATTACTAACTACCTCTTACATCTTAAACTAAGCCATTATTCTTGTCTCTGTTTTCTGTTTAGCATCATGGCTTGGTACGTTTTCTCATTAAGGTTTTCTCATCTTCCTTCCTCTGTGTCTGGGTAGTGACTGCCTCTCTGCCTTTCCTCTTCCCAGAATTCTCCTAGTCTGGTCATCCAACCTGTATTTCCTGTCTGGCTACTGGTCAATCAGTGTTTTATTAAACTAATACAAATGAAAAATCTTTACAGTGTACAAGAGCATTATCCCACAGCAGTGTGGGTGTGTTTCACATTTATTAATACATTTATGCATACACATGCACATATAATTTTATGGTGCTGGGGATGAACCCTAATGGTTGCTAGGCAAATGCTGAGGTACACCTTCATTCTCTAAGTCTTCAGTACTGGCCACAGTCATTGAAATTTCTCCTGAGATGCTTTGATTTGGGGTGAGCAATGTCCACATTGTCCTCCCACTAAAGTGAAGCATCTGTCAGCTGCCAAGAGTTATCACAACTACACCTGCAGGCCTAGGAGAGTGATTCGTGTGTACTGTGCACATGACAAGCTAGCCTGATCTGGGGACTCACCCTTTCCTAACTCCTCAGTCTATCTGGAGAACAAGATGTCCCTCTACTTCCCTGTATCAACCTAGTTCTTATACCTAATAGCTATGGATAAGGCCAAGTAACTCCTTCTCCCCGGTCCATGTTACTCTGGTAAAAGTCTTTCTGAGGCATGATCAGGGGACCACCAGTAGGACCAATATTGATGATGCAATGACTTAATGCAACAATATTTGTTCTTATCCTCAATTATTTTATTAGTCAGGGTTCCCTTGAGAAGCATGACTGATATAATGCATATCTATTTATTATAAGAATATATAATAATAGATAGTGAATATATATCTGGGATTTATTAGAGTGGCTTATAGGCTGTGGTCAAGCTATTCTAACAATCCTAGTCTCCTGACAGAAAGTCCAAAGTCCAGGGCTTGTTCAGTTCATGAGGCTGGATGTCTCAGTTGATCCTCAGTGTAGGTCAGAATTCAGAAGTAGGCTGTTATACTAGTGACAAAATGGACTTGCCAGTGATACTGATGGCAAAGAGAGCAAGCTTCCTTCTTCCATGTCCTTTATACAGTCTGACATCAGAAGGAGTGTACTGGATTTGAGGTACGTCTTTATACAGTCTGACATCAGAAGGAGTGTCCTGGATTTGAGTTATGTCTTCCCACCCTAATGATCCAATCAAGAAAGGTTCCTCACAGGTGTACCGGCACCTTGGGTTTTAATTAATTCAGATGTAGTCAAGTTGACAACCAAGAATAGCCATCACACTCTGTGACATTCCATTGCATGACAGCATAAGTCATGTGACTCCTGCTCAGCTATCCACATAGCTGAGTTTTCAGAACCCTAAGATTTACCTGCCTGCTGCTGTGACCTCACTGGCTACCATTTCATCTCCATGCACATTGCTCCACACTCTTAGAATCCCAGTAAGCCTGTTACCAATAGGAATCCCAGACTCACAGGAATTTGCAGTTCTCAGAGAAGCTCTATCAGAAAATGTCTCAAAAATTTCAATGCTTCTACTCAGCCACTTCCACCTGCTCCCAATACATTCCTCATTGCTTACATGTATGGGGTATTCACAGGGCCTTCCCAGAATATACAATCAAGTGAACAGGTCACTAACATTGCCTAACAAACCCATCCTAATATTACCACACCTCTGACCCTTCCAGCTTCTTCCTCAGTGCCATGAGAAAACCATTTCAGCATCTCTATCCCAATTACTGAAGTTTGCCATTACAAACTTTAGCCCCTGTCCCAGAGTTGTGAGGGCTGGCTTCACATGTTACCAAGAACTGAATGTCAGACATGAATGGTACCTTTAATACAATAAAGTTGACTCTCCTATGGTATTTTTTCACCCACTCAATCTAACTTCACCCACAAGCTCCCTCAGACCCAGTTCTCCCAGTTCCTGTAAGATTTTCAAAATTGTTTTGTTGTATAAGCTACTTTTTCCTAATGCACAGACTGCTTTCCCATTTGTGTGAAGCTGAGATCTAGCCATAAGTAACATTCAGAAGGGAGAGAAGGATTTTGAGGTAAATCTTAAAAAGAAAATGAAAGTTGTCCCCTTGCTAGTCACTTTGCTAATGTAATTTGCAAGGTCTCCAGGTATCCAGAGGCTATTCCACCCTAGTAAATGGGAGCTTGACAGAGTCAGAGTAGGTAATCTTTAGGGAATTCTCTGAATTCCATACCTTAAGGTCCTAGAATTTCCTTATCAGGACTCTGAATTTGGTGAGGGATACCTTACCAAGCTGTGCGTTCAATGTCCTGTGTGGTTTGACCAATCTCATGATTAGATCATGGGTTTAACTTTCAGCACATTCTATTCATGGCTGTCTGCCAAAAGACAAAAAGAAAAGACCTTGCTTCATTCATTTCTGTCACATTTATTGTGAATAGACACACAGGAATTAAGCTTCCACATCTGCAATCTGTGCAGAGCTACAAGCTGTACTGCAGCAGAGCTAAGGCAGTGGGTGTGTGCGTGGTTGTGTGTGTGCGTGGTTATGTGTGTGCATGGTTGTGTGTGTGCATGGTTGAGAGCATGAAAAGTGACAGACACACAAAATAGCCAAGGTGCTGGCGTGGAACTAGGTAAGCAGATCATCAAAAGCAACAGATTGTGTTTGATTTGAGGCTACTTTGGCACTTCTCTTTTATAACTCCTGACCTTTAAAATCCTTTTTGGTTCAAAATAACATTAAATGGAGGCTGAAGAGATAATTCAACAGTTAAGAGCACTTGTTGCTCTTGCAGAAGACCTGGATTTGATTCCTAGCACCCACATAGAGGCTCACAATAATCCTTACCTCCAGTTCCAAGGGACCTGATGCCCTCTTCTGGCCTCTGTAGGCACCTGTATACATGTAGTACAAAGAACCCCATACACACATACATAAAATAGCAAGAAAAAATAAAAGAAGTAACATTAAATGAAATTCATTCTGTAAACACAACCAGATAACCAAACTGGGATTTAAGGAAAGCTTAACCTGTGTGTGTGTGTGTGTGTGTGTGTGTGTGTGTGTGTGTGTGTGTGTGTATGTGTGTAGTCCTAGGGGTCAATGTTGGGTAACATTTCTTATGGGTCCATAAGAAATATGGACCAAACACTTGTTTCCTTGAAACAAGTTCTTTCACTGTGATCTGGGATTCACTGATTAGATAGGCTGGCCAGTAAGCCTCAGGGACCTGCCTTCTCCACCTTCCCAGGGTTGGGTATAAAAACATAGCCACTATGCCTAGTTCTTTGCACAAGTGCTGGGAACGGAACTCTGGTTCTCATGCTTACATAGTAAACACTTTTCTGACCAAACTTCCTCCCCAGACCTATAACCTGCCTTTGTAAATGTCATGTGTGGAAAACTCATATACAATTTATCCATTAAACAGATAAGAGCTGGTCTACACCCAGATTACAGCAGTATCTTATTTCCTTCTATTGAAACATGAGGAGAAAATGGTCTATTTAAGCTTATAGGTTATGGTCCATCATCACAGAAGGCTAAAGCAGGAACTCAAAGCAGAGACCTAGAGGCAGGAACTGAAGCAGAGACCATGAAAAGACCAGCTTTTTTCTCATGGCTTTATCAACCTGCTTCATAAAGCATAGCACAGCCACAGTGCACGGGGCCCTCTCACGTCAATCAGTCATCAAGAAAATACCCAACATGCTTGCTTACAGGCAGATCTGGTGGATGCGTTTTCTCAACGGAAATCCCCTCTTCCCAGCTGTATCTAGGTTTATGTCCAGTTGACAAAAACTAACCAGAACATTCAGAGGTCAAAAAGGAAAAACATTCTTACATAGTGGGTGTTAAAGATGATAGAAAAGAGAGTAATGACTTTAAGAGGAAGACTAGGAAGTGAGAGGTGCTGTGGAGAAACGTGAAGGGGTAAGAAGACAGGGAGTACAGGTCAGAGGGGTTGCATTTTGAGCACGATCACAGGGTGGGTCTCGTGGGATGGGATGTCAAGGGGAGACATGCACATGTCTAGATCCAGTGTCCTTGCACACTGTGGTGTCCTGGATGGGAGTAAAACTGCCTAGTAAAGTGTGGTCACCACCTGCATGGAGCAGGAGAGTGGGCCAAGGGCTGAAAAGGGACACGTTATAGAACACTCAATGGGCAAAGGACTGTCTTTGCTAGGAGTGGGGAGGCAGGAGGCCACTAGTTTTGGGCAGAGCTGAAGTGATGTTAGGGTTGTGTCTGAACTGTGTGCATATTCCCACAGCAGTATGAATACTCCTGGGTCCAGCGGATACAGCAACTAAGCTTAGGAGACAGGGATGCAGTGGATACAGCAACTAAACTTAGGAGACAGGGATGCACTGGATACAGCAACTAAGCTTAGGAGACAGGGGTGCAGTGGATACAGCAACTAAGCTTGAGAAACAGGGATGCAGTGAATACAGCAACTAAGCTTAGGAGACAGGGATGCAGTGGATACAGCAACTAAGCTTAGGAGACAGGGATGCTGTGTAGATAGTGAGGCAACTTTGGTCACAGTGTCAGAACTGACCATGAGGAGTTCAAGGTGCAAGTGAGCTTCCCAACTGCAGAGATGGCCCAGGTGGAGAGAGCCAGGTGCCCAAGTGGGCACCTAGGGAAGCCCTGGCTGCCCTCAGTGTTAGGCTCACACGTGGAGTCTGGCATCCTTTCAGTGGCTCTGCTGTTCCTAGCAGGAGACACTTCCCATGTCCTGCACTATGTCTCCAGGCTTTTCAATGTGTGAACTCTACAGCACTGACAAGCAGACCAATAAAATCTCATTGTTCCTGATGGCGCTGGTCTGTTTTTGTAACCTTTGGCTTCTGTCTTTCCTGGTTCTTTTATGCGTCTGGTTCTGGTAAAGTAAAAAGATGCACTGAGTTTATAGCTAGACTTCTTGTCCAGTCTGAACTCCTCCTCCAGCCCTGCCTTCTGCAACTGAGGTGGAAGGAACACAGGCCTTTTTGCTGTCTCCTCCCACAAGACTGAATGGTGCCTCATCATGGACAGAAGGCCATCTAAGGCCACCTCCTTAAGCCTGGGCCAATAAACCTTCCAGGGGTTTTTATCCAAGAGAGGGCCATTCAGGGACCTAAATTGTTCATGAACTCCTACTTCAGCCTTATGAGGATTGCAGGCAGCTCAGTGGTGTCAAGGGCCATCCTGGAGACGTGTGTTCTGTGCCGCGTGGCTCAGGTGTCCTTTGGCCTTCTCCAACCTTTCTGGTGCTCAGGCATACAGTGCGTTCATGGGCAAAGCTACCATACATGCTCCTTGGAGACAACAGTGGGCAGAGAGCTGCAAGGGACAAGCGCCCCTCCAGGGCCATTGTGACACAACTCAGCAGTCAGGGAGGGAGGGAGCCTGTCTCTGGCAAGACCTCTAACTATGAGGGAGCACATTTTGTCCCCTTGTCCCCTAGAGAGCTCCCCATAAAGCAAAGAAACTTGCTCCATGGAAGCCAGACCCCAGCAAGGAGTGGAACTACATCAGAGGGGCCCAAGCCCCAGTACACAGAGGCTGCAAACTTCCGTGGAATCGGGCTCTAGGCACAAGTCTCCTGGTCCCTAGAGACTTCTAGAACCCAAAGGGACTCCAGTTGCCATAGTTCATGGAGGAAGAAACTCCCTGAGACATAAATCAATTTTCCTAAATTACTATTGAGCTCCTTCACATGCATGTACACGTACACACACACACATACACACACACACATATACACACACTACAACCTCTATTCCTTATGTCTACATGGACAGCACACATACATTGCATAGAGATAGCATAGATATATACATGTAGACTCCCTACAAACATGTAAATATCTCCTCTCACATACACACATACATACTGTTCATGTCACACACCTACATACATGCACTCACACATGAATTATACACATGCACAAATATATACTTCTTTCATTCATATATATATATACATATATATATATATATATTACAAAGGTCTCCCATATACACACACCTTCATATAACATGGTTTACCATGTAGTACTTGTACTACAGACACTTTGCTACATGTGAAAAGTATATATTCCCCAAAACACAACAGGAAAGAAATAATGATTTTTAAAAACATATTCATTTTTAAGCTGGAAGGACATCTCATTTGATAAAGTGCTTGTCTTACAAACATGAAGACCTACATTCAATCTCCTGAAGACATATAAAAACGATGGTCATGGGTACGTGTATGTAATCCCACTCCTGGGGAGACAGAGACAGGAGGATCCCTGGGTCTCTCTGGCCAATCAGTCTAACCAAATTGGTGAGCTCCAGGCCAATAAAAGACCTTGTCTCAAAAGAGGTAGATGGCACTCATGAACATGACATCTGAGGATATGCTCCATCCTTCTCTTGCATATGTGCACATGTACCCACATGCACACAATCGTGTGTACACATTCATGCATGCACATGAAAGTATTGGACGTACTAGAGTTAGTAAAATTAAAATGGAAAACAAACTGTGAATTGGTCACATGAATACAATGGACCAGTCGAGCAGATGGTTGAAAGCGTGTGCGCTGGAGCGGCCAGTGGGCTGGGCTCTGTCCCAGGAGGAGATGGCAGTGCCTACCGTGTAGAGGCGGCTGTGAGAGTTCCATAAGCGTAAGCAACACTTGCTGGGAGAGCAGAGCCCGCCTCAGCCGCTCTTAGCGCCGTTGCTACATCACTCTTACAACTGAAGCGCCGCCCAAGGAGCCAGGAGCAGCTGATACGCTGTGAGTGATGCACTTCTTGGGAAGGGGACTCGGGGGCATTTATATTAAACAATCCTTGGGTCTTTCCCTGACCCAGTAATTCCTTTCCCTAAGGACATATGGCGTGAAGGCACTCCTGGGTCTGTGCAGGACGCTCCCTGCTGCATTCTGATTAGCTCAAGGAAAAAGGACGGGGAAAGCCTGGAGTTCTAGCCCAGAAGCTTGGCCGCGGCTGTCTGCCTGTCCTCTCAAGCCGTAAAGATTTCCATGGCTCTTCTTTGATACCCAGTAAACAGGCAAGTCCTGTGGTTTCCACCTTTCTTAGAACCACACCACTTCCTCCAATGAGGCTGGGGCACAGGCTGGCTGCCTTGTCTGCTATCATGTTCTCAAAGCCATGGCAGTGCCTGGCACACACCAGGTTCCCTTGCAGAGGAACACAGAAAAGAGGGAGTGTATCTCTGTGTTTCTACGACACTCGTGCAGGTGCCCACGGAGCCACACAATCACGTCAAAGTCCCTGGAACTGGAATTACTGTGATTGTGAGAGATGCCCAGTGTGGGTGCTGGGGACCAAACCCAGGCCTCTGGAAGAATGGTCAGTGCTCTTAACCCCCGAGCCATCTCTCCAGCCTCAGGATCCAGTCCTCACCAGTACTGTCCAAGAACCCATATGGTCAAACGCTCGCAACACAGTCTTAAATGAGCGGAGAGTCTGCGAAGTTCTAAGCACAACAAGACGGCGGCGTTCTTCCCCGTCAGCACATGTGGAAAAGCCCAGATGAGAGGCGATAAATTGCTAGCAGGCTTAGTCATGGCCGCTTTTATTTTTTTTCCTCCATGTTTGAATATATTTTCCAGATATTTAAAAATAACCACCCATTTCCCTCATAATTGTGGAAAGTGAGTAAGATGGATGGAGACAGCATGGATCTGGGCCTTTTGGAATGAACTGTAGTGTGAACCAAGGGTCTGGGTGGTTGAAACAGCCTGAGAAATGTCCACATTTGAATTTGGCTATGATGCATGTCTATTACAACCATTGCGTCCAGACCATCTCTGCGCCATCATCAGTGATCTAACAATGGCTCTTCCTTCCTTTCAGGGACCCGTTAGACTGAGTGCAGCTGAGATGCCAGGTAGTAGTTCCGGGGAACCAGAATAAACCAGTCCTTCCCACCCCGACTCCACACTCCCATGTCCCAGGTAATATCTTGGAAGGTCTTTATAGGATGCTTGTTTCCTTGTTCCCTCTGAGCATCATTTACCACTCCCAGTAACAGTTGAGAATTGCCAATGAGAGTCACCCGGCCAGGACTTCCTGCACTTGAGATCCGTGTGACCCTGAAACTTGCACACAGGGAGGAGCCCTCAGATGGGCCTGGGGAGGGGACCTGGTGGAAGCAGCATCCACAGCTCAGGGGGTGTGGAGTCTTTTGCTGCCTGCTTTCTCAGGATCAGTTTCACCGTCTAGCTGGATGGAATGCTGCCAGACCAATCCTGGTGTTTTCAAGTGTCAGGGAAACCTGCAGCCCTACCGTTAGGAACACGCTGTATGTAGTTTGATCTTGTGCTAAGCCTTGGTGCCTTATTCAAGGCTCTGAGGAGGTGGTAGGAGGAAACCTTGAGAGTGGGGGTGTAGCGGGAGGGGCCGAGGGCATTTGTGGTGTACCTTTTCACGGGGATATTAAGACCCCTTTTCTCCTCCTGTGTCCTTTACTTTCTAGTGGTCATGACTAACCACATTCTCCCTGCTGTGATGTGCTGCTTATCAATTAGTTCATAGCAACAAGACCAACTGATTGGGGCTGGAGCCTCTGAAAATGAACTAAAACAAACCGTTTCCATTGCCAAGGTCATTGTCTTGGGTGCTTTGTTATAGTAACAAAGCTGACTACGTCATTGTCTTGGGTGCTTTGTTATAGTAACAAAGCTGACTACGTCATTGTCTTGGGTGCTTTGTTATAGTAACAAAGCTGACTACGTCATTGTCTTGGGTGCTTTGTTATAGTAACAAAGCTGACTACGTCATTGTCTTGGGTGCTTTGTTACAGTAACAAAGCTGACTACGTCATTGTCTTGGGTGCTTTGTTACAGTAACAAAGCTGACTACTACAGAACACACCCTTCTCTCTCTGTCTGCTGGTCACAGGTAGAAAAAACTAGAGAAGACAGGATGAGGACAGAATGGCTGAATGTAAACATTGTCATACACACAAAGGACAGATTTGTCTCAATGCAGAAATAAGTGAAAGCTTGGGCTGGTGGCAGGAGATAACCAGATTGTATTTATGTGGGGGGGGAGGGGCTAAAGAATGAAGAAGTCAGCCAAAAGCAGGCTGCTTTGTGAGGCCACTATTCTGTGTGGGAACTGCAGGCTGGCTGGCAGATCACAGCAGTGTTTGCGGGGCTGGAATGGAGTCCAAGGCCTTGTGCATGCTAGACACATGCTCTTCCCTGAGCCACACTCCCAGCCTGTTGGCTTCCTTTGGTGGAGGGGCCTAGTGTTGAGTTGGAGACTAAAAACCTTAGGATTCCACCTGACCATTTCTACCACCTGACCTTTCACCTTTGGGTCTATCTGAACGTGTCCTTATCACACAGGATCCGCCCTCACACAGGAAACCCTAGAGTTCAGATTTCCAGCTTCCCTTACAAGGAGGCTGAGGACTTCTCTACATTTGAACTTGGAAGTGAATAACCTACTCTGTGTGTGTGTGTGTGTGTGTGTGTGTGTGTGTGTGTGTGTGTAGGAAGTCCTTCTTATATGCTAATATTCCTGTTAGTAAAGACTTCAGGGAAACTGGCTTTCAGGAGCAATGGCAGTCTCTGTTCCCCAGACATTGCAAGGTTAAGGCCAGGGAGTAGAGATATCATTAATTCCAGCACTGTTGGCATTTTCCAGGGAGCAGGTTTGGGGCATCTAGTGTCTACCAGTGGCAGAGACTGCTTCAGCTTATACACCAAGTTTCCTGGTGGGGTTTAAGGAAACTCCTGGAAACTGTGACCCTCTCAGCTCCCTAAAGTCTCCCTAAATCACATTGGCCAGACCTGTTTTTCTTTTCTGCCTTGAGCACCCCAGAAAAAGAAGGCCTTTCCTATGGGGGGGGTGACACACATCTTTAATCCCAGCACTTTGAAGGCAGAGACAGGTGCATCTCTTAATACAGAGCAAGTTCCAGGACAGCTAGGATGACACAGAGAAATGAAGGAGGAGAAGGAGGAGGAGGAAGAAGAAGAAGAGGAAGAGGGAGGAGGAGGAGAGGGAGAGGAAGGAAAGGGAGAGGGAGAAAGAGAAGGAGGAGAAGAAGAAGAGGAAGAAGAAGAAGAGGAAGGAGAAGAAGGCCTTTTCCAGCCTTCTTTGTTTTTAGGTGTGGCCATGTGACTGAGGTCTAAGAGCCTGTGGTGAGGCTGACACACAGACTTCCATTCTTGCTCTGATGCCCGTGTGTGTGGTGTGTGTGTGTGTATGTGTGTGTGGTGTGTGTGTGTGTGTGGTGTGTGTGTGGTGTGTGTGTATGTGTGTGTGTGGTGTGTGTGTGGTGTGTGTGAGTGTGGTGTGTGTGTGTGTGTGTGTGTGTGTGTGTGTGGTGTGTCACGAACAGGAAATAAACATTTTATTGTCCCTTACTGTCCCAGGTGGCACTGCCTTTGTCTTGATACATACTGACTGGTGAGCACAATGACTGTCCCTTCTGGTCTATAACCATAAGTGACTGTGCTTTTGGAGATTCTAAAATCAGTGTTTTATTCAGGTTTAACACAGGCCATGGTTCTCTCAGGGTTGGTGGCACGGGCCTTAGTTTATCTCCCCTCTAAATGAGAAGAAGGAGCAAGGCGAGCCAGACTTCGCTGAACCCCACATCTCTGAAGCCTGAGGGTCGCCCAGCAGGCCTCTGCCTGCCGTCTTGGCGTCCTGCTGGGGCCTGGCAGACAGGCCTAAACTCCGGGCCCCTGAGCCCTGTATCAGCTCCCAATCAGGAGCTGAAAGCCTTGGTTTAAGCCTCAGGAAAGTGCTCCTGGATGCTCAGAGGCAGGCTTAGGACAGTTGGTACCAATCATGTGATCAGACCTCTGGCTTCTGAAGTGCATTCTTAGGTGCTGATACGTGACGGGTAGGCCAGCACGACTTGTAGTGCATGGCTTGAAGCACACAGTCGTGTGTATCTCATGCCCCTTGGGAAACAGGCCTGGGGGAAGGCAGCCTGTGAAGAAAGAGAAAGTAACAGCCCTGAAGGTAAGAAAAGGAAGCACGGCTGCCTCTGGGTCCCAGTTCTGTGTACTGAGTAGACCCTCCATCTGCAAAACACATTTTCTCTAGTTCGCTGAAGCTTGGTCCAGTTCGCTTGTAAAGTCTAGGGTGTGGCTGCCTTAACTGACTACAGAAGAAGCAGGAAACATGAACTTATACTTCTGCGCCCCTTGGAGCTTCAGCACCTCTGGGCTGTTGGGAGCTGGAAACCTAAAAACATTCAAAACTCTGGAGAGATGGAGGCTAGAGAGAGGGTTCCTTTAGCGTCTGCAAGTGAGGGGGTTGCGAGTTTCTGATTCAACAGCTCACATTGAGTCAGAGCTAAGGCTGTGAGGGCAGAGAGATGCGGTGACTTTCCCAGCATCCCATAGCCTGAGGGATTGGGGTCTAGAACCCTGATCTCAGCCTCCAAAGCTGCGAGGCAAAGCAAAACCCCAAGCCTCTTTTGCTTAGTCAGTCAAGCGCAGGAGCCAGGCGCCGCGATCAGGCTAAGTAAGCACGTGTTGCTAGGCTGGCTACAAATAACGGGGCTAATTCTTCTCGCCCCGCTGGTCCCTGCGCACAGAGCCAGCCGCAGAACTGCGCCCCTGAAGCAGCTGCAGAGGCCGAGGCCGCCCGGGAAGACACCACGGGCCCGGGCTTGGGGTCCCCGCCCGCCGCGCCTTTCAGAGTTAATTAGCCCTCATGAATATGGATGCCACCGCCGATTTAACACGGTTGAGAGGTCATAACCTGACCTCGGCGAGGCGAGCAAAAAGAAAAGAGGACTTTTCTCAGCTCGCCTCGTAATTGAAAGGCTGAGTTGTAGACTGTGCGCAGTGGGTGTGATCGCGCCACCGCCCAGGCTCTGCGCGCCTAGGGAACAGTGGCTGGGGCCGCAGTGCGCGGCCACCGGGCAGCCCAGGAGTAGGGCCTAATTACCTACAGGTACGTGCCGGACGGCCCTCCGTGCCTCCCACCGAAATGTCGCTGCGATGCTATTGCACTGGAAATGGGTTCTGGACCCTTCCTTCTTCCACGATGGTTTTCATTTCCTGTAATTTGGAGCTGGAAGCGTTTATGGAACATCACATGGTCTTCGTTTACACAGGAAATCAGCTGCAGTTGTGAGAAGATACTGACTCACTTTTTTTGTTTGTTTTTTTTAAAATCCTTCCCTCCTTCCACCCCCACCGCACTAAAAAAAAAAAAAAAAAAAAAAAAACCTAGAAGAAGAAGAAAGAAAGAAGAAAAAAAAACAGCTTGCGGCATTTGCTTTTGAAATAGCTTTGTTTTGATCCCAAGTCACTGTTCTTCAAAGTGGGCTGTGATTACAAGGGAAACGTGGTTTATTTCTGACACGTGGTAATCTCTCCATGTGAAATAAGCCCGGTGCCAATAGATACTTTTGCTTTTCTCCAGCAAAGAAGCCAGCCAAGGAGGGCGGGGCGGCCCGGGCGCGCAGCTGCGCCTGCAGCGTCCCTTCTGGGGTGGTAACCATTTCCCGAGGAGGCACGCGGGGGAAAGGGGCAGAAATGCCCTGCCACACTGAATGCGAATCTTGGAAGTTTTGTTTACACCTCGCCCTAAGGTCACCGTCCACACCCTGACTGTAGCAAAAGTCTTCGCCACTCAGTCACACTCCCCAAATCTGTTCTCAACCTAACCCTGAGACGTCACCCCAGCAATCATCAGAGAACCGCCGAGCACTAACAAAGATTGAGAATGACGTGGAAGGAATTACGATATGGTTTTTCGATCTGTGCCTTCGGACTGCCGCGGACTGGAAGCGCCCCCCCGCAACCCCCCACTTGCTCCCAAGCTTTCCCTAGAGCTGTTCCAGCCCTCACCCTCCACCCTAAGGATAACTGCCTGAGGATAACCAGTGCGCCCTGTGCAACAGCGCCACCTTGTGACTAGCAGCCCCCCAACTCCTCCTACTCATGGCCCTTTTCTGGGACTTTCAAACGTTAAGGTGTCCACGACTGAATTCGCCAAGGCACTGGAGCCCCTTCCGGGGGCTGGCATGGGGCTGCCTCCTTTCTTCTTCCTGAAATGATCCGAAAACACAGAAAATTGTGACTCTCTCCTCATTTCTTTTCCTAAAACACCCTACAATTACATATTCATCCCTTTTAGTTAAAGCTTGGCTCCCGATTAAATGATTCAGGCACCTATTTTATGGTGAACCGGTTAATTATTATCTTTTCCCTAGAGCGAGTGGGATTCCAGAGGGGGAAAGAACAGAGATGGAGGGGCGAGCACGCAAGACAGACAGTTTCAGTGCTACTCCTGGGACATTAGATGGCCCTTGGGGGGGGGGTGCATGACAGAATCCTGCACACATTTCAGCATTTCAGAGTCGGGGGAAATGCCCTGTTTTGGAGTCTCCTGCGCTGTATGGATTCTGATGGTCACCCTGTCCCCAGCAGCTGAAACCCATTTCCCTACAACTTTGGTGGCTCTAACCATCTTTCACCCTCTCCTCCGGCCCGGAAAACCAAGTCATTTGTGCGAACATGAGCCTAGTTGGCTGTGGGCTCTCTATCAGGCCTACCCACAAGCGGAGGACAAAAGCTTGCTTCTGCCATCCTTTCAACCTCCAAATATTAAATCTTGTAACAAGACCCATTCTTTGAAACCAAATATTTGCAAGGATGCCCAGAAGGCCCCTGGGTACAGAATCTCTCCATCTAGCCAGTCAGTCATCTGTGCTGTGGAAAGGCCACGTGGGCTTCCTGAGGGTCTGCAGGCAACAGTACCCCCCTCCCCCAGGCACCCGCAGCTGTTCTTGCGGTCACAGGAAGCCCAGTGAAGAAGCCTATTCCTTCCTGCAGGTGGACTCTGTTCGCTGTTCCCAGCCTCTGCAGGCCCAGTTTTTCTCTCAGGAAACTGCATGTGCCTTATTAGCTAACTGATGAACTATTCGAGTTGGTAGGAGGGCTAGCTGATACTTCCTCAGCTTGTCGGGGCATGAGAGTTTGTGGTGACTGGTGGGCTCCCTTGTGCCCACTACAATGAGGTGGGGTGTTGTGAAGGGCATGATCTTGCTGTCATAGCCTCAGCCAGAATTCCTCCTCTTCTGCCCACCTTTCTGAAAATGTGAAGTCTATTGGTCCTGTGGAGTGGGGCAGGGGCATTATAAACTTAATCACAGTGTGGAGAATAGGAGGATTTTTTTCAGAGAGGAGGAGCTTGATGAAGAAAAGCCTGAGGGCCTCGGGTCCCTGGATGCACAGATATTAGTGACTTGGATGCACAGATATTAGTGAAGGTCCCTGGGATGCACAGATATTAGTGAAGGTCCCTGGATGCACAGATATTAGTGAAGGTCCCTGAATGCACAGATATTAGTGAAGGTCCCTGGATGCACAGATATTAGTGAAGGTCCCTGGATGCACAGATATTAGTGAAGGTCCCTGGATGCACAGATATTAGTAAAGGTCCCTGGGCAGTTTATCCCTTAATGGCTGAGCTGGCAGCTGCCTGGGGCCTCATCCAGATGGCCTCTTCTTCTGCCACAGTGTTCTTTCTGGAAGAGTAGGCACTCCTGAGTTCCTGAACCCAGGGTTTTACATCCTGAGCACAATTGTGCATAAATCCACCTTTTGATATGTATTTATTCCTGTTGCGTTCACAGTATGGAAAAAAAAGCGTCGCTGGAAACAAGCCAGAGCGAGATATATAATGATGTTGTTTAGCAGCAACTGTGTCTTTCGGGGCTGTTGACAGTAAAATAAATTAGCATAATAAACATAATTTGCTCCAAAAAAGGGCTAAGGAAAAGCAGATGGTTAGCACATTCCTGCAGGACCTGTTGGTCTAAGTTTGCACGGATGTTTAGCGGTTTGTGCTGCCTGCGACAGATGCTCACCGGGGTTCCAGGTGCCCCCACGTGACGAGTGGGGGCAGGCCCATCTCAGCAGACTGTAGCCGCTGAGGGATCTATGCCTAGAAAGCGCCCCCCTCCCAATACACACACACACAATCCCCGAGCACATGGGGTGAATGCCCGGGAGTCCCAGCAGCAGGGTAGCAGGGTAGCAGGCTGGCCTCCCCGCCGTGTAGAGCCAGGGACTGCAAGCGCCCTTGGCCATTAGCATTCAGGGCCTGTTGCCTGCCCAGAGTCCATCTTTTGTGCACTGGGAACAAGGGAGCTTTCTTTCGGGGAGAATGGCGCCAAAACGCCCCAGCTTCTCCAGGCCAGCATCCAGAGGCTTCCGGGGCCAATGGGCTTCTGCTCTCCCTTAAAGAGAAAAGTTGTTTTTGCCAAGGGTTGTGGTGCCTGGAGGGTTCCTATTCCTCCTCCGGTTGGAAGAGAAAGGACCTGAGGGTCACTGCATTGCAGGTCCCCTTGTACCCTGTTTGCAATAGGCAGAGGCTCATTAGCAATCTCCCATGAGGCTGCATGTCTCTTGAGAACAGAGAGAAGAGCTAAGCAGGAAAGAGGCTCTGGGGAACTGCTCGGAAATCCTCCTTTCTGTACAAGGCAGCTGGAGGGGCTGAGGGTTCGCTGCTGGGAACTGCAGCCTCCCAGTTGAAAGGGAGAACTGGTCCCAGCTGCTGGGCACTCTGGCGCTGCCTGGGCTCTTCTGTCAAGTCTGTGTGATGGGTACTGGAGAGTCTGAAGATAGGCAGGAAGCTGTGTGGGGTGGGAAGGACTTAGAAGTGCCCGTGAAACTGAAAATGACCAGGAACAGGACGCCCTGTCTGAGGGCAGCTTTGCGTCACACCTCGGCTGGTGACACCAGAGCTAGCCAGAGTGAGCTTTCCCCTGCCAAGCTTAAGGCCCTGCAGCCTTGCTACTTTGACAGCAGCATTCGAGAGGGTTTCCGTGGGTCGGAGGGTATGTTTATTTCCATCCAAACATTCCAAGGGCCTTTCGAACAGAGCATGGACAAACTTGGGGATCTGCCCCAGATTTGTCCCTTTATGTGTCTTCTGTTTCCATCCACCCACTTCTAAGGTTTGGGTAAAAGCTGGATGTTGATTCTGATTTTCTTTTACCACCCTCACATCAAATCCTACAGCCAGAAACCACACCAAGTCCATCTGCGGCTCTTTGTGGCTGTCAGGGTTCTAGCCACCAACCTCTCCGCACCTTCCCTTGCTGCAGACTCAAGTTAGTCTATGCTGCTCTCCTTAAAACTTGCTCTTGGGGGCCTGGCTCTCTGGAAAGTAGGCGGCGAGGTGTCTTTAAAGATGGAGTGCTGGGGTCAGTAAAGGAGAGCAGAAAGAGGAGGTGACAGGGGAGGGCGGGCAGACCAGAATGCAAAGGACAGCTCTGAAGGAAAGGCAGGAGCAAGATGCTAACCAAGAGCCTTGCTCTGCAGTGCAGCCGAGACTCCAGGGCCAGGCCAGAGGCAGCCCCATGTGGCCCACAGATCTACCAACCCCGCGCACGAGGCAGTGGAGTCACAGAGATCCAACCCTAGGACCCTAGCCAAGCTAAGCTTCTCCCAATGTTAGAACTTCTTCTCTAGAACATGTCTTCTCCATTTCCCAAAGTCCTCGGCTGCTTGCAGATGTCCACAGGGCAGGCCGTTCCTGTCCTCACCCTCTCTCCTCTTTGTCTGGACATCTCTTCAGGTCTGCACTCACATGTCCCCTCCTGGCCACTTTTAGTTGTCTATTTCTTCCCTCTTCTAGTTTACAAATATGTCTACTCCGTGACACATTGTTTTAAGACTCAGGGCCTTCCTTTTCTTGGTTACCACTACGTCCCTAACACAATGCTTGGCATACAGTACTGTTATGGTAAAAAAAAACCAAATGGGTGATTTGAAATGAATGTTAGGGCCAAAATGGCGATGTGGTAAAGAGGAGGTAAGAAGAGGATCTGTGTTAGGTGAGAAAGACAGGGCTGGGGAAAAGTCAGGGAGCCCCCTGAGGAACCTTTCCAGGCACCTTGTCCTCATACACCTTTCTTCCTACTGCTGATTGCAAGAGAACAAATCCTGGGTAAAGCTGGCTTCTGAGGAGGCCTCCACCTGCTCCAGGAAGGAGACCACGCTGAGGCGGCCCCACAGCCAGGGAGGAGATGAGACAACCAAGGGAGCTACAGGTGCACCTTGGTAGTTGTGTCTCCAGACTCTTGGGTTGGCGCTTTACAAGCTAGACACGCTTGTCCACACATGCACTAATGAAGAACCTGCCTCCTCAAAGACCTGGCATCATTATATTAGTTTTGATACCCCTGCCCTTTTGTGGAGCTCGTGAAAGGAACTATCCCCAAGGGAAGAGCTGATCCACCGTGATCTGGGATAGGAAATAGGTCATTTTACACCATGAATATACTACCCACCTCATGAATATGTATACAATCTCCTTTAGGATTCACAACCTAGAATTCCCTGTTGCTTCCCACCTTGACATAGCCTACTCCCATCTCTTTGGCATGCTCTGCTTAACTTTACTAATGAAACTTCTGCTTTGCTAAATAAACTTCTGCTTAAACTGCCTGTGACTTAGACCGCCTGAATTCATTTCTTCAGGAAGAGGAGACCCAAGAGGCCCTATTAGCACATCAGACACAGTAGGCCTAGTCCACATGAGCTGCAGCCGAGAACACAGGATCGGCAACAGCTCCAGTACAGAGTGAAGTGTTCTGGGCATGTGTAGCCGAACGGAAATCACAAAGCACCAAGTGTGGGCTATTTACAGGCATCAAGCCTCCTCGCATGGAGTCATGAAGACCGACGGTCAAACTACAGTGGGAAGTGAAGGGTCAAACACAGAGGTTGCTTATCCAAGCCATTCAGAGCTTTAAACCTGACTCGTGTGATGTGCTAGCTTGCTAATGGAGTAGGGCCTCTTTGCCAAGTAGCTATTAAGAGTCCTTCCAGGTGTGGTGATGCACACCTGTAATCCCAGCTGCAAAATGCTATCTCCTGGGCAAGGCAGCCATTGCAATCATGAGCTCACAGCAGCTGCAGATGTCTGCACTGAGTCTGCAAAGAATGCGCCCAGCAACAGCCAGGCATGGGTGGGAGAGGGGCTCACAGGACCTGCCCTTCACTGCTGAACTCCTGCTACTGATAGAGTCAGGGAAAATTGGAGTGATTGCCTTCAGTTGTGAACTCCTATGAACGCTCCCAATCCAGTGGTCACACTGATGGCTCTGGTTAAATCAAATGGGTCACAGAACAGAGCAAAAAGATGTGACTGGTGGGGAGAGAGGAGAAGGGTAAGCATGGGGAGGAAATAAAGGCAGGAGAGAAAGAACTAACTTAATTTAAAAAAAAATAAAATAAATACAGTCTTTGAAGCACGAAATGATCCTTTACCAGTCTCCAATCTGCTGATCCTTAGTCTTGGATTTCTTTCCCTCTAGGCATGTGCAGTGAACGTCTCTGTTGTTTCTGAGTTGTGCCGTCTATTTTAGCATAGTGATCCAATTGGATTAAGAAAACTGGTTTGCTCTCCGGCATTGAGCTCTCCTCCTGAGTTTGTTCTCCAGCAACAAATGTAGGGATATTTTTATTCTATATTTACAGGAAAAAGGAGGAAGATGTATGTAAGTTTTAAAGTATGAACAGGATGTCCGTTCACTATGGGAACATAATATTATACAGTATTATTCTTTCTCTCTCGAAACCCCATAGCTGTGGCTGCCAATCGGCCACCCCCTTTAGCTGCAGCACAGCAGCGTTTATGGAGTGGATGGTGGAGATAGGGAACCAACCTTTCCAATGCCCAAATTTAAGAGACCCCAGAAAGGCACACTTTTCCAGAACAATGGTGGTTTTGTGGAAGTGGAAGGAGGGGGGATCTGTTCACAGATCTTTGTGACATTTACAAATGTTTCCAGTTGATCCGCACATACTCCTAAACCAGAAATACTTCCCTCCTGGACCCATACCCAACAACTGCCTTAAACAGCCTGAAATTTCCAATTATCTCAAATCCTCCTGAGTAGCGGAACATGTACTGTGTGTGCCGTGCTCGCAGATCATCCCCGAACGATTACAAAAATCTCAGCTGGGGCCAGCAGCTGTTGCACAGATGTTCTGCATAGCAGCTGGAGCACTGTTTGGTATCAATAAACACCATCTCCGGGCAGAAGGCATGAGAGCCGAGCTGGAAACGGTGATAACAGCAACCATGAAGACTGTTTGCGGGAAGAGAAATAAGACCAGAGCCTCTCCCAGCCCCACAATGATTGAGGTCCTGACTGTTACTGGTCCTGGGTTCAGATATTTGTGCCATACCGCCAGTTTGCCATTAAAGATGGATGTTCAGAGGTGTATGCTAACCCCCACCTCCCAGTCTGTGGTTCCCAAACCCTGCGTGCACCCTTTGGCACATCCCTCAGAGGTCTGAGAAGACGGAGCTCTGCGGACAATAAAAATTGCTGCATTAACCAGCCATTGTTTGGAAGATGGTCAAGCAGTTCATGTGCCCACCAGCAGGGGGTGTTGAAGCCAGCGCTATTGTGTCAGCGCTCCATGGGACTTGAGTCTAGATGGAATCAAAGACAAGAGACTAATTTAACTCTCATTTTGCTGGTGTGAAAGCAAAGACCGAAATAGTAGCATACAATGTCACTGGGCCAGGTAATAGTAGCTAAAACAGGACCCCAAGCCTTCTAATGCCGACATCTACTTTCTTAGCCTGTCCGTAGCTGTATCCGTATTCTAAATGAAAATCATTGTTTCCTGGTTAGAACACCACTAATGAAAGGAAAAAATTTCAACCAATATCTGATGTTAAGAATGAATCAGTAAAAAGTAATCTATGAGCCCTGAAGCGTTGAGGGAAGTAGGAAGATGTGAGATGCGTGATAGACCAAGTTCCAAAGCCACACATCCCTAGGAGGAACGAGCCTGCTCTAAAGGCTGAGGTTCCAAGTATCTCTTGTGTGTATTCTAGTGGATAGCCAGATAAGCTGAGGCCATGTGTAAGTCTGGGGATCATGTGCCACTCTGAACGCTGAGGCCATCGAAGGGCCACCTGCTCCAGAGGTCAGGAATGGACTCGGGGTCGCCGCGGCAATCTTCCTTAAGCCTTGTCCGCCATGAGAATGAGGAGACACATACGATGTCCCACTTTCCAACCTGGCACACAGGTTGATCCCTTACCTCAGGTACCAGTCACAGAACTGGCCTTGAAATAAGCTTGCCCCTGCCTGTCCTCAAGTCACATGGAAGCTTTCTTCCCGAAGGCCACAGTCAACATTCACCTTCATCAAGTCTTTTGCTAGAGGACATTTTAGGGTCACACTCAAGAGCCCAAAGATGGCCTCTTGCAGCATCAGTTGTCTCCTCTGGGTGACCAGGGACAAGCAAATCCTGCCCACACTGAGGCAAGCTGCAGGGGCTTCATTTTGAGACCAAGTCCATGCCACTTTACATGGCAACGCAACACATCTTTTAAGAGTTACCTAGTTGGGATGCATCCCTCTCCCCATACTGAAGCTGAGCAGCTACTGAAATATCCCGGTGAGATTTCTAGGAAAATAATCCCAACCTGCAAAGCCACTGGGGACATATGAGGATCAAAAGGACATGTGCATGAGAACAACATCCCTTTCCTCCACATCTTCAGTGACAGTTGTCCCAGAATGAGGTGGTGGGGCCTGAAACCGTTGCTGGTTGGGCTGAGACGAGGCACAGGGCAGGCGGGGCTGGGAGCATCTGTCGCCATTACCCTAACATCTGTCGCCATTACCCTAACATGTGTTGAGCACCTGCCGCATGCCACACACTGAACTGAGTTCAAGGACCACAGGAACTGGGAGGCAGGCCATGGCGCTTGCCCTTGGCATGTGCAAGAGGGAGGCTATTCCCGAGAGAAGCACAGTGCATCAGAAAATACCTGTGCAGAGGAGGCGTGCTATGCTTTATAAGGAACATCATGGGCAGAGGAAGCAACTCAGTTAAGAAAGTAAGGCTGAGAAAGCTGGTCCCTCCTCCCCATGCCCAGGAAGGTTTGAGGGTATCAGGGTGATGGTCTATGCTCCTTCCCATATGGATGTTCGACCAAATTACCATGCATGCTCACCTGCTTGTTCTTGCATCATTAACTTAAATGCCTTAGGTCAGAGAGTCCCAGAGTTTTGCCACCTGAATTTTTAGATGACAGATCGGAACCAAGAGCCTTGTCTGCTCTCTGGGTTGCTGTACTGAGGCAGGTACACTGGGACAGATGTTCTAGGGTAGTTGTGTTGGCTCAGGTATACTTTCGAAGAAATCCTATAGCGGGAATGTTAGAGCAAGCGTGTCACGGCAGGGGTTCCTGAGCAGGGGTACGAGGAGAGGCAGGGATCTGGGGCATGTGTGCTGGCACAGATGTGTTGAGAAACGATACCAGGAGAGGTGTGCTGGGACAGCTGTG
The DNA here is from genome assembly GCA_004026605.1 of Ondatra zibethicus. Lineage (NCBI taxonomy): Eukaryota > Metazoa > Chordata > Mammalia > Rodentia > Cricetidae > Ondatra > Ondatra zibethicus. Next base: position 905 of record PVIU01025731.1, on the reverse strand, counting down.
GCCTGGAAGTAGTCAAGTCTTCATCTCCACTTCCTTCTGGCTTGCTTCTCTGTACCTGCTTGTGCCAAGGCCTAGTCTACATAAGTGAAGCCTACGTGGGCTTGGCCAGATTTTCCAGGTGTGCTGAAATAGACGAGGTGGAATCAGACCCAGAACCAAGGCTGGACCAGAAAAGAAGCAGCCTGGGTTTGCTTTTGCAGAGCGTGGCTTTGCTGCAGGACCCTCCCCTTCCAGCTCCTGCATGGTGCTCTGAAGCCACACGTGGGCTGGAGCTGCCCCTCGGTCATACAGGCAGGAGATGCAGGGCTCCCCTCTTTGTTCTTTGGAAATGCCAGCCAGCCTTGGGCAGAACCTACCTGCCCTCATGTAGGTCTCTTGAGGAAGGTGGAGATAACATTCCAACAGTGGATTAATAACTCCATTTTTAAAATAGCGGGAAGTGATTTATAATTCATTTCAGAAATACCGCCTGCCAGATAATTCCTTTAATGGGGCCTGCCTGGAGCCCGCACTGCTCAGTATCAGCTACATAGTGCTCACAGGTGCAATGCAAAGTTGGAGCAGATTCCCACCCTCTCAAGGCTACTTTTCTGATTTGTGGGTCAATGTATGTCACAGCTGAGTGCCCCACAAGCTGCTTCCGGGGGTTGGAGAGAGAGCACGCTGTGGTCCTCCCTCCTGCAGAAGCGAAGCCAAGAGGCTCATTTCTCTGCTGTTTTCTTCCTTTGTTCCTGACTATAGGGCACAATCTGTGGGAACACAAGTTCAAGCAGTCTGGACACTGTCCCCACCCCTAAGCCCATAAGCAAAGTAGCTTGAACAATCCTAGGGGCTATGTGTGGGCGAGCAAGCTGGAATCTGGATGCAGTCCTTTGGAGGCTTGCCGGGAAGTGGTTTTGGAGGAC
>PVIU01025730.1:0-23202 GCA_004026605.1 Ondatra zibethicus | reverse complement strand
ATTTGATGAGAGAGGATCTAGCTAATGGGTCCAGATATCCTTAATACTTTAAAGATAATTTTTACTTAATACTGGGATCTTTCTTTATTTCTTCTCTCCTCTTCCTCTTATCTTCTCTCTATATAGAGAGAACCATAAACTTTCATTATACTTGGTAGAAACATAGTTTTTAAAAAAAAATTCAGGAAGGTACATAGATTCTTCTTTCTTCTCATTCTCAAGAAGTGAAATATTGACTCAGTTATATTATGTATTAAAATAAATGTATTATGTATTAAAATAAATGTATATAAATAAAATAAATGTTATTAAAAAAAAAGTGTTTTCCTCTTTCTTCTCTTTGCCTAAGAGTTCAATTTTGTTTCTACATCCTCTTCTATTTTAAACAACATTCAACATACTTTACTACCCTCTTTATTAAAAATGAATATAACTGTATATTCAAATATAGTATACAACACGTATGATCACAGTGAGAAAAAGGGAACTTTTTTTGTATAATCATAGTTACTAGTACTTTGGTGTCCCTTATTTGTTCTTTCACAGTATTTTGCCTTCCCTTTCAAATATAACTCAGCTTGAATTTTGAGTTGTTTTCTAGCTTTTTCTAAAGCCATTGCCATACACATCTTAATTTTTGCAACAAATAGTTACTTACTTATTTGACTTAGAGTCTCTTGTAGCACAGGCTGGCATCAAATTTTCTGTTTAATAGCCGTGGATAACATTGCATTTCTTTTTTTAAAAAATTATTTATTTTTATTTTTTGTGCTTTGGTGTGAGGATGTCAGGTTCCCTAGAACTGGAGTTACAGATGGTTGTAAGCTGACAAGTGGTTGCTGGGAATTGAACCTGGGTCTTCTGGAAGAGGTGTCAGTGCTTTTAACTGCTGAGCCACCTCTTCAGCCCTCTACACTGTATTTCTGATCCTGTGTCCTCGACCTCTGAAGTACTAGGAAGGGTTACAGCCACCTACTGCTCTGCCCAAATTCAAACATTTATTGATTCAGCTGTGTCCCTCTGAGCACAGCTCAGTGAGGCCAGCAGCCCTGGTCTGTTAGGACTTAAATTGTAATGAAAACCAATGTGAGAGGAAACATGGTTATGAATAAGTTAGGTAAGACAGAGAGGAAAGTAACAGTGAGTGTTGCAATGAAAGGGAGAGGATTATGCATTTTAAAACTGATTGACTGAGAAAGGTTGTCTTGTGAAGGAAGCGTTTAAGCAAAGGTGTGTGAAAGAGAAAGCCTCCAGGGTATATGGGCATGCGCTCATTCAGGACTATCAAGGAGGCAGTTTAGAACACCAGGAGCTAATGTGTAAATGTGTAGAAGTATCAGACAGTAGGGCTTCCAGCAGAGCAGTGTGAAAATCACTCAGGTCGTTTTAAACTTGTCTTTGGAGTGAGTTAGGAAGCTTTTAGATAGAAAAATTGTGTGATGACTCAGATTATCCCTTAGAGTGGATCCTTGTGAGCCAGCGGTGTGCTGCACGGGTGCGTGGATGCTGGCGGGGTCAGGTTTGCGCCTCTGCTCCTCCCGCATGGCGGTGTGGTGCCATTTGCACATTTCGTGCTTTAACACTTGGTTTTTCTGTGCTGTCCTGCCTTCTCCACTGCTATGTTTTAAAAATTCCAACCTTATCCATGTTATGAATATTGTTTTCTAACCCACTATGTCAAGTTAGTCATATTCCATACTTCTTACTAGCTGTCCACAGACTATGAGTTTTTAAGCTGAGTTCTTCAGGACGCTTTTTTAAAAAATAAGTAGTGAGGGAAGTAAAAGATTAAGAGTGAAGTACTACTTTTCCTAATGATTTTTGCCTATTCACTAATTATTTTATAACATTTTTATTAAATTACTGATAAAATAACTATTCCATAGAACTAGCATAGGCACTTATATGCAAAATGTCTATGGAGGGTCAGTATTTGTTATTAGTCAGTAATTGTTTTTAAAATGTAAAGCATTTGTGCTTCTCAAATTTTCTTTGAGGAAAATACATTGGTATGTAGGAGGAAAACACTGGAATTCAGGGTTCCGCTTGGATTTGAAGAATGTATGGATTTAATTTGTGGTTTATATTTTGGTCAGAAAATAAGGTCATGTTTCTATATTAGCATTTGGAACAGTTGATATTAGTCCAACAAAAATCATGCTAAATTAAATGTAGCATTTTTCTAGTAATGTTTAAGTTGTTCTTGTAATGCTTAAGTCCTTTTAATCAATTAATTGCTTTTTCTCTAGAGTAATTGTAGACAGCTGAAGGCTGATCAAGTTTTAAAATTCAATTTTACTTAAATATTTTAGCTTTCAAAATTATGTTTAAAATAACTTTGAGTATACCGTTACTAGAAATATATATGAAATAAAAGCTTATCTGTAACAGAAAATATATAGAATTATTGGAGTAAATGAGAATGATTAGTTGCTTTTCAGTATAAAGTAGTTAGGCTTAAAATTATAATTTCCAGTTGAATAACTTTTATTTGGTTTAATTTTTTTTGAAAAATGTGATCTCTGTTTTTGCATTTCAATTTGAAGAATATTATATATCCATTTTGCAGAATAATTGTAACCAAATCATTGTTAAATCCATGAAGGACACGTTAATTATAGAAATAACTCTTTCATATGGGAAGGAATTTACAGTTCCAGAAAAGTTGCAGCAGTACTGTAGAGTTCTCTTCCCGGTTTCCCCGTGTTTGTTACGAGTTTGTGCTATCATGGTGTGTTAACCAAACCAATAAGCAGAGACGGATACTGTAATTAACCCCTGTAAGCTCAGTGACGCAGACTAGGATGCCATTGTGTTCACAGAAGTGCAGTTAAGGTCAGGTGCGCCAGCTCTCGTACTCCCAGCACCTGGGCTTCAAAGGCAGGGGATTTGTTGCAAAGTTGAAGCCAGTCTGGTGTTCTCATTGAGCTCTAGACCAGCCAAGATCTATCTATATATATATCTGCAAAATGGATATATAATATTCTTCAGATTGAAATGCAAAACCAGAGATCACATTTTTCAAAAAAAATTAAACCAAATAAAAGTTATTCAACTGGAAATTATAATTTTAAGCTTAACTACTTTATACTGAAAAGCAACTAATCATTCTCATTTACTCCAATAATTCTATATATTTTCTGTTACAGATAAGCTTTTATTTCATATATATTTCTAGTAACGGTATACTCAAAGTTATTTTAAACATAATTCTGAAAGCTAAAATATTTAAGTAAAATTGAATTTTACATTCTCAAAAAACCAATCAACTATGCAAACTCCTTTCCTTTAAAAATAGTGAGGAATCTTGGAAATGATTGAAATTAAACGTGTCTGAAGATGAATTAAAGTCATAGTATATATAATATATGTTATATATGAATAAAATGAATGAAAGTCATAGTATAATAATACATTTTTGGTAGATTATTTGAGCCACTTTATGAGTGGAACTGAATATATGTAGCTTTTTCTTTTTAAAGTGCTATGAAGGAGTTAAAATGTTGCATTTATGTTGCGAATAGCATGTTTGACTATTCTTTAGGCCATGGATAATTTGTAGCAGCTGTTTTTTTTTTCTGTTTTTTTTTGCACCTGTTTTTCTGCTTAGTAATTAAATTTCCTGAATCTTGAAATTGGCCTTATTTCATGATGCAGAATGAAAATGACAGAGCATTGCTTATTTACGGCTAGTTTTGATTTACTTAATATTCTTCTGTTTCCTAGCTCACTGAAATGCAAGCTGAAAGTAGCTATTATAGCCCACAGAAAGTAAAATCTAAGGAAGTTTTGTGTTGGGAACAAGAAGGAACTACAATTGAGGTAATCTTTAAGCATCAAACGTGGTAACGTGGGCTCTGTAACAGTTGTGTATTTAAAATACGTAGATTTATAATATTGCAGTCTTTCTGTTTTAGTCAGCATTATCTGTTGAAATAATAATTCCTTTAATGTGCAATCTGAATTTGTTTTATAATGTGTGTCTGTGTGGTATGGCAGGCATGATGTTCACAGAATGACGTTCACTGAAGCTGCGAAGGTCTTAGTGTCTCATCTTTGAACACATTTGAAAGACAGCATGCCTGTTTCATGTAGAAAGTCTACAAAGAAGCCTGTAATGCCCTTATTAAATACAAGTGCTTAATTCCTATGTCCCCCTTCCCTTACAGGCCCTTATGATGGGAGAGCCTTTCTTTGATTGTCAGATTGGATTTGTAGGTTGCAGAGCCATGTGTCTTAAAGGAATTATGGGTGTTAGAGATTTTGAAGAGCATATGAACAGAAGTGAAACTGTAAGTCAAGATCTTCCCTTATTTTAGATAGAATGCAAGGATAATGAAGTATACTAATTACCATATAAGATCTGCTTGGTACCTTGGTCTGTGGCTTGAAAGAGGGCCTTTCTTGTTCCCTCAGCATTTCCATGTACGAAATTATGTATCTCAGGAGATAGGGAAGTTGATAGCACTTAACGCTTGAACAATCCATCCAAATGTATTTCATTCATAAATGCTTCCTTATTGTTTGTATCTCAGGAGATAGGGAAGTTGATAGCACTTAACACTTGAACAGTCCATCCAAATGTATCTCATTCATAAATGCTTCCTTATTGTTTATGGCAGTTGCTTGGAGTTCCTTTCTGGATTATTGGATGATCTTTGTCAAAATGAGCAATAAATATGGTGATGGCCTTCCTTCCCTTTTCATAGGGCATCAGGCTTTAGTGACTTCTGTTAAGTACTAAATGAGTCTAGTATAAAAAGCTTCTTTAATAGTCTAATGGCTTTTTCTCCTGTTAAGATTTATACATTAATTTTTCAGGAAGCCTGCTTCTTCATTTGTGGTGAAAATTTGAGTACAAAAGGTTTGACATACCTTACAAATTCATTGTTTGATTACCGAAGCCCAGAGAACAATGGCACCCGTGCAGAGTTTATCTTGGATGCAGCTCACCATAAGGTCAGGGAATAGATACTTGAGCCAAATTCTTGTTGTGGTTGGGTGGACACATTGTGTGAATACTTGTGATTGCTGTTTGCTTCTCAGTTTCTTCCAAGCACTGATTGTTTACGGAAACACTTGGAGATTATTTGTTCCAAGCTCTAGACCTAGAAAGACTTCAGGGCTATGCAGAGAAGTCTGGCCTTGTGTAGGGAGCCACGGTCTGTTTATGTGCTTCACTGTTAGTTATGGAGGGGCAGCAGAATCACCTGTATTAACTTTTGTTGTCTCGAACATGTAAGATTGATGAAAACGAACAAACTTTACTTTTCACTGCATACTTTTTTCCTTTTTCAATTTTTCATGTAAGATTATATTAATATACTTATAGAATATTTGTGCATTTTCAGATAAATATGTTCAAAGTTACTATTGTATTTAAGTAATATAAACTTATAATTTACATTTTAATTTTTAAATTGAGATTGACTCCCATAGTTAAAACTAAATAATTTAATGTTTTCTGGTGTGATGAGCACACATTTAGAACATCTTAGTGCATCTTCAGTGTTTGAAGAGTTTCATGTCAGTATATTGAGGTAATTATGGACTGACTCTCTTTGAGGGATACATTACTGCACAGTTTTGTGATAGTGATAAAGCTCAAGAGTGTGTGCTACGTACTCGTTAGAGCTGTTCATTGACTAGACAGAGTTCCAGTTGTCGCATAGAAGGAGGTTGGCATTGGAGGAACACTACATTTCTTCGGAGTGAGTTCTTTGGATAACCTCTCCTCTTTGGCTTTGGCAATCCTTTGGGTTGATGCAGTATATATGGTTGTGAACCAGCTGTATTCTGTTTTAACACCTGTTCTACCCAATGTTGTGTTTGCATTTCTTTATTTGCAGGAGACATACACAGAAATAGCTGGCATGCAAAGGTTCGGTGCTTTCTACATGGATTACCTGTATACAGTGGAGCACAGCAGGGGCAAAGGTATGGGTTCTCTTGGCTTTGCATTTACTTCTCCTGAAGCAGCAGAAAATAAAGGCAACGGTATAGTTTGTGGGCCCTTGGCAGTCTATATTCTGTTATATTACATTTATCTTCAGGTATCTGGGGGTGAAGGGTTTAATTTTAGTTTTGTAATAGAATTTTAGTGTTAGAATAGAATGTTCTGGCATTTTAAATCCTTCACTTGTATAGCTGTGTGAAAATACATTTAAAATAGCCAACTATATTATTAGTAATTATGCATATTATATATAAAATTATACATACTCAATTTCATTTTATATTTGCATGTCAGTAAAAACCAAACACTTGTTTTTCTGTACCAAGTACATTTTGAAGACTATATATAGATATTTTCATTTAAAAGTTTGTTGTTATGAGCTGAGCACAGGTGCAAATAGACATTAAGTGGCAGTTAGAACTGTGTTAAGGATGGTAGTACAGATAAAGGAGCTAGGGGAGCTCAGAGTCAGAAACCGGCAGCTTGTTTGAAGGGTTGAAAATTTCAGAGTTGATCTTGAAGGTAAGGTCTTTTATAAAGAGAGAAGAACATACCAGCAATTTTTTGACTTTTTATTGTGTTGTTTTTATAAGTGTAGTTTTCATTGATCAGAATTAAATATGACATTCATGTGCTCACTTTTTATGTCTGATTGATCCTTAAAATACTAATATAAAATGGACTTCTTGTAGGTCCAGCAAATCAGCAAGACTTTCCTTCAGGGAAAAATGAGGACTTGGGACTAGTCCAAGAAAAGTCTACTAAAAGCCTTGTTATAGGCCCTCTAGATTTACGCTTGGACAGTAGTGCAGTGCATCGGATTTTGAAGATGATCGTCTGTGCTCTGGAACATGAATATGAGCCGTACAGCAGGCTAAAACCAGGTTTGTTTTTAACTTAATTCTTGATTGCCAAGATATTTCACTGGTTGTGTGACTCAGTTTTTCTCTGCTTTTCACTTTTGCTCTGTTATATTTTGCCTGATAGCATGGGCTTTCATGTGAGCATCTGTCACATGAGTGAGTGAACTTGTTTATAGAAAGATTCAAAATGAGATTTGCAAGTTTTGCTGTAAGGACTTGATATGCTGTATTTGCCAGTGCTTCATTATCATGATTTTTTTTTTAATTGTTGGTGTTTGGTATTGATTGGTGTTTTGCCTGCGTGGATGTCTGTGAGAAGGTGACAAATCCCATAGAATTGGAGTCACAGGTGTGAGACACCATGTGTGTACTGAGAATAGGACCCGGGTGCTCTGGAAGAGTAACCAGTGCTCCAGCTCCCATTGTTATGCTGTGATTAGTCTTTTTAACACGTGATTGCGAAATATTACCTGAACATGCAGATTTAACATTGAAGAAAACTTAGGAACTGCTAATAAAATTGAGTTTGCTGTACAACTAATTTTAATACATGCTATGAAGATAATTATATTTTCTTAAAATAAATTACTTTTAATTCAATGAAATGACTCCATGGAAGAACATAGTGAGAGAATATAGTGTACTGGCTAAGAACTCACCTATGGAGTCACCTATGGTTTGAGTTTCAACTCTCATTCTTTTTTAGTTTTTCAAGACAGGGCTTCTCTATGTAGCCTTGGCTGTCCTAGAACTTGCTCTGTATATCTGGCCAGCCTCAAACTCACAGAGATCCACTTTCCTCTGTCTTCTGAGTGCTGGGATTTAAAGGCGTGTGCCACCACCACCCTTCGTTACTTCCTTCTCTTTTTTGCCTACATGTATGTCTGTGTGAGAGTGTTGGATCCCTTGGAACTGGACAGTTGTGAGCTACTTTGTGGGTGTTAGGAAAGAACCTGGGTCCTCTGGAAGAGCAGGCCCTTAATGGCTGAACCATCTCTCCAGCCTCTTTGTTTAATTTTTTATTTATGGGTATGTGTGTCTGTTTGTATGAATGTATGTCACATGTAACAGGTACCCACAGACACCAGAAGAGGTCAGATCTACTGGAACTGGATTTACAGGATCCTTCTGACAGATGGGAAGAAATTTTGTTCCCCAGAGGCACAGTAAATGTTCTTATCTACTGAGCCATATCTCTGGTCTGTGATCTCACTTTTCAGTAACATTTCAAATTTTCAATTCCTCTCTATATATACTGAGTTAAAGCTTTCATGAAACAGATAATTGTTTCTTCAGTATTCATCCTTTTCTTATAATAGAAGCTTCTGTAGTAAAATTGTGTCTTCAGTTAGTCATTGATCATGCTGACTAGGATGAACTTTGTGGAGTTTGGGGCTGTGACTTTAAAAGGAACGAACAAACCTATTGCTGTTTTAGACTGAGCTGAAAGCTGCATGCCATCCGTAGGAATGTCAGGGTATCAAGGTGAAAAGTCCGTACTGTGGTTGCATTGAGTCAGTCCTGGGTCCTATAGACTATAGATATGTGATGAGATATTTGCCCAAGGTTAATATTCGGTGTCTTCTTTGATTGCTTTCTCCCTTTTAATTTCAAGCTGAAAGTAGTTGACTTCAGTATAGAATAGTGATTACTGGTTGATGATTTTAGTCATCAGCACAGGAAACAGGCTGTAGTGGTAGACATGGCTTTATCATTTTATTTGCCAAAAGAGTGACATGACCTCTTAACCCCATATACTTGACATAAATTCAACGAGTTTTATTTCTAAATGAAAAAAACAAAACACAAGGAAACTTAGTGTTTCTATTGCTGTGAAGAGACACCATGGCCATAACAGTTTTTATAAAGGAAAACATTTAATTAGAATGGCTACAGTGTAAGAGGTTTAGTCCATTATCATCTTGGTCAGAAGCATGGTAGCATGCAAGCAGACATGGTGCTGGGGAAGGAGCTGAGGGTTCCTCATCTTGATCTGTAGGAAACAGGAAGAACTGTCTACACTAAGGGTAGCTTGAGCAAAGGAGTCCTGATAGCCTCCCCCACAGTGAAGCTCTTCTTCCAACAAGGCCACACCTCCTAAAGTACCATTCCCTTTGGGGGCCATTTTTTCCCCCCAAACCACCGCACAGGGCAGTGACTATTTCAAGGCAATTGGTGATCTTTCCTGTAGGCAGATTTTTCTGTCCTGCCAGCCAGCTCCCAAATAACCACACTAGGCATCTTATTAGTTATAAAGGCTCGGCTGGTAGTTTAGGTTTGTTACTAACTAGCTCTTATAACTTAAATTAACCCATTTCTGTTAATCTATGGTCTGCTCCGAGGCTCATTTATCTCATCTATGAGCTTCTTTTGTATCTGCTGGGAACTCTTGGCATCTCTGCCCTTCTTCTTCCCACTGTTCCTTCTGCCAAAATCCTACCGAGCTATTGGCCAGTCAGTCACAGTGACGTATATTAACACAGTGTAAAAGAATATTGCATGGCACAATAATTATGTCATATATATACACACATGTACACAATGCACATATATGTATCTATGTAAATACACAATATTTAAAATATATAAAATTTGAAATAGTTGGTTATTTGATAAATATGATACGTATATATTTGTATCCTAGTACTGTGATCCTAGAACTTGGGTGATGGGAATCATAATACATGGCCAGCCTGGGCTAGGTAATGAGACTGGACTTAAGAAAATAAGAGTACAAAGCGAAGATGTTAGTCATCAGTGAGAAAATAGATTTGTCCTGCAGCCTTTGGTCAAGGAATTAAAACTAACAATTCTATTTGTTATACATATGTAGAAAACAAAAAGTAAAAGAAGTTTTAAAATCTAAAATCCAAATTTAGAGTTTAAATTTCAAACCAACAAGCAAGAAAATACTCCCCTCAAACAGAAGAAAACAAAACTAAACTACCTACAGCGTGGTTAGTTCTTGTATTGTTCTTGAGTAATTTTCATTGTACTGTGTTTCCTTGGCACTCCTTTTTCTGTTTGGATACGATTTCAGGATTTTTTTCCTTTATATCTCCAAAGTCTTGGTAATCTCTGTGAGGTCTTTAAGGACATACTTTACTTTGCTTGCAGCATCACTTCCTCTCTTTTCTCCCCATTATCAGTGGTTTTTGTTTTTACCAAGTTCCTCTACTTGCATATGTAGAGGCTGGAATGGTGCATTGTTGATATTCTGATGGTAAGCTAGTCTATCATATATATCATTATATATTGAATATAAATATATAATATAAAAATATTTACATTCAACTTAAATATGTAATATTTATATTCCACTAGAATTTTGCTCTCTGTATTGTCCATTTTTGTTTCTTTGCTGTACTTTTGTCTTTCATGATCACTTTTGTTTAGATCACTAATTTTTGTAAAATGTCACATGTTTTTATTAGTGGTACATGTTCTGCTGTTTAAGCATGAGCTTAAATAGCAGATGTGCAGTAGTAATAATTATCTAAGCAGATACAACAGAAAGAAGTGATAGACTTGATGGCTGATCATGATGCTCACCTGTTGCTTCCCTAATGATTTGTGGACTGAACACTTCTAAGTTCATGTTTTATATAACTTGCTAACTAATGCTTGAATTCTAGAATTATGTTAGCAGAATTTCTTACATATTTGCCTATAGATATGTATGATTACTTGTTTTACATCTTAAAAGTTGTTAACAATTCTGATGAATTATTTTTCTGTACTTCCCAATCAGTATATATTTAAGTGAAAAGCTAAGGGTACAATTCTATGAATTTTGCAAGCTTAACCCTGTTTATTTAAATAACTGCTCAAGAAAGAAAAAGCCGTCAGTTTAGAAATCCTCATCGTGCTGTCTTTAGAATACTCCTTTTCTGTCTTCAAGGATAATCATTATCTTCACTTCTAATATCTGAGAGTACTTTGAGTTTTTGATTGCTTCTTTCTACTATTTATTTATTTTTGAAATAAGGTCTCATTGTCTAGCCTTAGATAGCCTGGGACTTGCTATGTAGATCTGACTGTCCTTGAACTCAGAGAGAGCTATCTGCCTATGCCTCTTGAGTGCTGGGATTAAAGGCATGCACCACCAAGCTTGACTTGAATTCTTATAAATGGAATTATGCAGCATTTGCTCTTCTTATATTTGTGGGATTTGTTCTTCCTGATGCATAGACTTCTTTTGTGTGGATATAATGTACTTATCCATTTTACTTTCAATGAAAACTTGGTAAATTTTTAGTTCTTTTGCTATTTTCATAGCAAACACTGGATTAAATGATTATACATTTTCACTCTCAGTAGATACTTCCATACTGCATTTGTGAGTGACCGATCCATTTTAATTCTGTAAGTAGAGTATGAGACTTTCAGTTGCTTTTGATCAGATTATAGCCTGCTACCAAATTTTTATCATCCACAGCAGAAATGGTTTTATGTCTTAAACAGTTGGAGAATTTCATTTTGTACATATTAAAATCATATGAAATTTAAGTGTGAATATTTCTATGTGTATGTGTGTTTTGAACCCAAGGCCTCTTGTTCTGGGCAATTATTTAGCCACATGGAGTCCCATGAATAGAGATTTGTTGTTGCTCATGTGACTGTTGATGGTCTTTGGCTGCTGCTGTGTGCCACAGTGTCTGTCTGAGTAACTGTGACCTGTCTGGCCCACAAAGACTAGTGTTTATCTACAGTATGACTACAGATACAGAGTTTGTGACCTTCTCTCCTATATGCCTTTCAGAACCCAGTGACCCCACACTGTCAGTTCTGTCTGCTCTAGTGGCTGTCCCGTTGTGCTGCACTTGATTTGCAGCGAAATGGCAGTTAACGGTGTCTAGCTTTTTATATACTGTTTAGCTCTTGGAAGAAGTCGTATATTGGGTGAGCTGGATAAGTTACCCCAGTCCCATTTTTCCTTAATTATTTTTATTTTGTATTTTTAAAATACCCTTCTTGGGGCCTGGAGAGATTGCTCAGAGCTCAGAGCATTTGCTGCTGTTTTCTGTCACTCAGATGCTAGTGCCAGCACTCCGTGGTTGCTCACAGTCACCTATAACATGAGTTCAGGGGATCTGACAGCCTCTTCTGGCCTCTGTGTGTACCAGGCCCATGTGTGTCACAGAGACATATATACAGGCAAACAGCTCACACATAAAATAAAGAAATCTATCCTCATAGGGATCTTTGTTTCCGCCTGTACATATCTTTATCTGTATGTCTGTGGCAAATATTTTTTTTTTAGTTTGTGTCTTGTCTTTGTACTTTTAATTTTAGTGGTATTTAATGTTCAGGTTGATATCTTAAAGAAATTAGAAACTCCTGAAAGGATATATCAAAATAAAACATTTAATTCCTAAGTACCTCAGACTTACACATTTATATTATTCAGTAATTTGTATTATAATTGAGAGTAATGTATTTTATGACTGTTTCATTAAAATTAAAATTTCAATTTCCCTTAAAATTGGGGAACTGATTAATTCAGTTTTTAGTTGATTAAAAAAATTAACATATTTAAAATAGTCTTTATTGAATTTTCATCATTTTTATTTTAGAAAGTAAGGATGAAAAGGAAACAGTACTGAATCCTGAGGCAGTGGCTTCTTTGGAGGAATATATTCCTACTCGGCACACAAGTATTACTCTTCTCAAATGTACTTGCATGATTTTCATGGCAGAATTCAATTTGCTAGACCGCTTGCTTCCTGTCATCACGGGAGGAAAGGTACATTTGTTGTTCAGTAACTTCTTTCCTGTGGGGCATGCATAATTTTCATTATGAAAGTGTATCCCTTATGGAGTAAATTCATTATAAATATAGTTGTTGATTTTTAAAAAGTAACATTGTTAAAAATTTTTTTAAATAAACCTAAGTTAATGCCATGTAAGGAAATGCTAAAAAGTGTGGTATCTAGAAGTGAGAGCCTCTACTGCTGTTTTACTTGGCAATTGTTTAACAACTTCAGCTCTTCTCTTCTGAGTGTTCTTTTTCAGACAGTTGTTAATTTAGGTGTTAAAAATCAAAAGATCTGCTGAGTTATCTTTATTTCTTTTAAACATATATTTACATTCTGTGTTTGTCCCCTTTTTGCTATAGCACACTTCTGGAGGTCAGAGGACAACCTGTGGGAGTCAGTTCTCTTCTACCACATGGGTTCCAGGGATTGACCTTAGGTCTTTAGGTTTAGGATGAGTCACCTCACCTGCCCTTCATTTCTTTATTTATACATTGAAGGCAAAATCAATATTGCTGTCAGTTTCTTTCCCTCACTCCAGCACTGCAATCAAAGGACCAAGTGACTTAGATTATGTGTGAAAGAGCTTGTGTTTGTCCTACACTGCAGCTAAATTCTTTATAGGTCCTTAGCTGTACTTCAGTAGTGGTATTTAGAAAGCCCCAATGTCTTATCTGAATGAGAGAAGCCAGTAATCTAAGGAAGTCTCCTGTTCCTATTTAGAACCGGAACTGGGCTGTTTTAGGACTAACACACTTCTGTTTGTACTTACTGCTGGTATATTATCCTATCAGGGCTCAAAGAAAATGGGCAAGTAAAGTGTCCAGTGCCCTCTTCTGACTCCTGCAGAGTAGGCACACAGCCTTACACAGGTGAGATAGTCATACTCATGAAACAACTCTAAAACACAGTCTAAGGAAGAAATATTTTCTCTGCAAAGGAGCAAAGACGGAGTGCACAACCGACTTGCACTAAGAAACCACACAAGGGAGAAGAACGAAGAGTGGAAGAGCTAAAGAGTTGGGGGCCTAGGACTGGGTGTCTCAGAAAAGCATAATTGAAAATGAAGGAGAAGCCAAGAAAAAAATTGAGGACAGCTTTTGCCAGTAAACTCTTAGAATTTATTAAGATATTGGGATTTTTGAATATGGACTTCAAGCCTAGTAGCATCAAGTAAAAGACTTAAGTAAAGAATATTAACAGAAATTGAGCTGGGTATACTAATTGTATGCCTTTAATCCCAGCATTTGGGAGGCAGAGGCAGGCATGTCTCTGTGATTTCGAGGCCAGCCTGGTTTACATAACGTTCAGAACTACATAGAGAGGCCCCGTTAAAAAAAGAAAGAAAAAAAGAGAATATCATCAGAAAGAAAAGGAACCAGTCCAGAATGTTAAATGTATCTGTTTAAAGAATGAGGGACATACACAGTTCCTGAAGATGTTTAGTCAAAGGGAATATTCTGTATGATTCTTTTATGTGAAGTTTAAAAAGAGACAAAATTGAACTACACTGATTAAGTAAGAATGTTGGTTTCTTCCAGTGGCAGTGTCTTGACCAAAAAGGGAGTCAGCCTTCTGGAGTTCCTAAAATGGGCGGGAGTTACACAGAATCATTGTGCTTCTCAATTCAGACTGGTGTGGTTCATTTTGTGTTTTTCCCCCCCCCGACAGGAAGCCATAGTAATTTAGAAAGCAAAACAAAACAATAGCAAATTGAAAGTAGTTTCGTAATTACTGAGGATGAACAGTGAGGGTAGTATGTTCAGCCATCAATTATAGCCGTATTGTTTCTCTGGGAAAATTACTGACTTTTGGGGTAGAGAAACGGTTTGTATGTAAATAGGTTGTCTCAAGACAAAGAAGGTCTTGATTTTCTTTATTGGAAGCTAGAACCAAGTTACTTTGAGAGTTAGTTCTAAGAAAGGCAGCAGTGCTCACCAGTAGGGTGCATTCTCAAGCTTGTCTGAGCCAGTTTGTGAGCAGAGAGGCACGTGGAGCACTGCCACTGCCCACACCTCCTCAAGATGGGGGACCTTTAATGTGTGTATTCTTAGGAAATATCTTTGGGTCATATTTTTGCTTCATGTATACTTTATTATGTCTTTTACAATGTAATCTCCTCAGGTTTTAGAATGGTTATGGAAATAAGGGGTGATAATGCTCCTTTTTGTTATTGAAAAAATAAAACTTGTTAGCTAAAAGTGCAAGACTAATTTTACCTAAAATGCTTTCTTAAAAGCTGAGACATACTTGAAATATCTAAAAGATATTTATTTGGTTATTTCATGAGAGTTCTAACAAAGGAATTTCTAGAGAGGTTTTCCACTCTGAAATATGAGGGTCTGAAGTTTGTTTACAGAGACGTATGTAGATCAGTCGCTGTTCTGCTAAAGTTAATACCATTACTTTCCAGAACTCAAGTAACTTCATGAATGCCACAAACTTCCAGGCACTTCGACCTTTGCCATCCATTCAGATACTGGTGGATAAAATTAATTTGGAGCATTCTGTTCCAATGTATGCCGAGCAGGTGGTGCATGTAGTCAGCAGCCTCCCTCATCCTTCAGATGGTCTGCTTCATTATTGCTATGTCCACTGCTACCTCAAGGTATGGACAGAATTTCCCTATTTGTTATTGTCTGTTCTCTTTAGGAATAGCAAATGTATTTCTTTATTCTTAAGGTTGTAATTTTATAGAATCAGTATTTCATAAGCTAAGATTTAAGTAAGACTTAGTCTCTACTGCAGTGTAATTAAAATATTTCTATTTAAAACTTCCTTCGAATTCCTAGAAATTAGTAGTTTGATGTTTATAAGGCAGTTGTGATTTTAAAATTTTGAAGATTTAAAAATATCACTCATGAGTTTTGTAAGCAGTGTGACAATATGTTTAACGTGGGTGCTTTTTAAAACTCAGGATGCTTGAAAATAAACATTAATATAGGCATAGTGTTTCATAGCACTTTAACGTGCTTATTTTTAGTCAGTTTCTTCTTGTTGGACTCACATTAATTTCTTGATAGAAAAGACATGTCTTATTTGTTTAGTGAGTCTTATATGCAGGCATGCATGCGTACATACGTGTGGATACATACCCTTGTCCATGTGGTTTCTGCTGTCCCTGCAGCTCATGGATTGGCTGACTAGTGAACCCTTGACTTAGGTCACAGACATGTGTCAGATCTTTACACTCACACAGCAAACCATCTCCCCAATCCTTCCATCCCAAGCTTAGAAACATTTCAGATACTCATAGGGTCAGTGGGGTGGCTCAGTGGGCAGAGGTGCTTGCTTCCAGGCTTGCCCATCTATAGTCACATGTGAAAGAACAAGGGCATGAAAGATGTTTCTGCTGAGTTTCAGAAAGGCTTGTTGGCAAGCCCCTTTAATCTGATGAGTCATCCTGGCCGCCTAGTTTTATCCCCCAAAGAAGCACTGGATCGCATGTAGTGGACTTCATAAGAAAGATTAAAGTGCTTCCCTGTCTCAGTTGATAGAGTGGCTCCTTAGTTATGTGTGTGTAATGTAAAACGGTAGAGCACCAAAGACAGTAATTTTGGATCTCTGAAGATAATTTTAAGTGTAAAGTATTGAAATGTAACTGTTGTCAAACTGTCTCAAACAGATGAACATGTTTTCTAGGCGCTTCATTTGGGAAGTAGAATAGACATGGTAGCATATTTCTTGTGCAGCTGATGAGACGTCTCATCCTTGCTTACTCAGCTCTGAACATTTGATTGTGCTCTGTTGTCTCAGGTGTTTGGTTTCCAGGCAGGACTGACATCTTTGACTCACAGTGGATCTTATTGCTTGCCTGTACCAATTATCCCCGCTTTCAGCACTGCCCTGTATGGGAAACTTCTGAAACTCCCTGCTCTCTGGTAAGTAAGGACTGGTTAAAATCTGTGTGTTATGCTCATTTATATTTTTATAATTTGTGGATGGGAAAAAAATCCAAACATGTCTATCTTATGCTCAAGTATTGGCTTCATACAAAACTTTAGAAAACAATTGTAATTGTATTTTTATTGAGACCTAATGTTGTAGAATAATCTTTTTGTACACTGTGAAGAAGTGCCACTCTGATTGGTTTAATAAAAAGCCAAATGGCCAATAGCTAGGCAGGATTTCAAGACACAGAGGATGCTGGGAAGAAGGGAAAGTTACCAGGATATGCAGAGGGAACCAGACATGTTGGAGGACAGATAAAGCCATGAGTCAGTGGCAAAACATAGATTAACAGAAATAGGGTAATTTAAGTTGTAAGAGTTAGTTAGTAATAAGCCTGAGCTATCCGCTGAACATTTATAATTAATAAGTTTCCATGTGGTTATTTGGGAACTGGCTGGCAGGAAAGAAAAGTCTGTCTACAACCTAAGAAAACGAAAACTCATTTTTTAATTGATTCTTTGGGAATTTCACATCTTGTGCCCCAATCCCACTTATTTTCCTGGCCTTCCATGGCTGTCCTTTATCACAAAAGAAAATTAAAATAAAATAAAAAAAAAGAGAGAGAAAAATGACTTCACTCCTGTTTTTCTCACCTGTCCATCACACAGTCATTTGTCATAGTGGCCTTGGGAGCTGTGGTGTGTGGCACAGTAGACCCTTTTGTCCAAACAGCTTTGCTTCCAAATGTTCATTGTAATGAGTTGTTGGTCAGGTTCAAGGCCTCTGGCTTCTGGTACACCATCAATACTGGACCCTCACTGAAATTTCTCTGGGATCTCCTGCTGTTACCCGTTGTCATGGCGATCCTGTGCCTGTGGTTCCATAGGATCAGTTTCTTCATGTGTTCCAGTAGGTCATAGATGAGGTAGATGTTGAGATGGGCTAACTCAAAGTCCTGGGTGTGGGCCTGGGTGGTAACTGAGCTGGTCAGTGTTGTCCTCCACCAGGGTCCATGACACTGCACAGCTCCTCTGCTGAGTGAGGGGCAGGGCCAGGCCTCCAGTGCTCAGGCTACCTGGGATAGGTGGTTACACGAGTGTTGGACACCAGCACAGACCCTGGCAGCAGCAGGGCCACTGACTCAGACATGGCCCTCATTGTCACCATGGATGTCTTTCTCTGAGATACTGTATTCCTTTAATAATGTACAGTTTGATGGTGAAATTAGTAAGGTGTAGCATGAATAATAAAAACCTGGAAACAGATATTGGGGTTCAAAATGAAGAGCAGAAAAGGAAAGCAGCCAGCCCCTGGCTCTTGCCTCTACCTCAGACTGAAGTGAGCGATCCTGCCTTCAGAAACCCTCAGACTGAACCTGAAACCTGTCTCCTCCATTTTAAATTCCTCTCCAGTGCTGGGAGTAAAGGCGTGCACCACCACTGCCCAATCTCTTTGGCTGACGAGTGTAACAGGAGGAGCTGGCTGCTTGTCATCCTGGCTGCCCAGCTAGCTTACACCCGAAATAATCACACAGAAACTGTATTCATTTAAACACTGCCTGGCCCATTAGCTCTAACTTCTTATTAGCTAATTCTTACATCTTAATTTAACCCATTTCCATTAATCTGTGTATCTCCACGTGACTGTGGCATACCGGCAAGATTCTAACTAGCGTCCATCTCAGGCAGGAGATCCATGGTGTTTCTCATTCTGTCCTTCTTCCCAGCATTCAGTTTTGTCTACTCTGCCTACCTAAGTACTGTCCTATCAACTAGGCCAAGGCAGTTTCTTTATTCATTACCCAATGAAAGCAACACGTAAACAGAAGGAACTCCTACACCAGACTATTGTGGCTGCTTGGATTAAAGGTGTGTGCCACCACTGCTTGGTCTGTATGGCTTACTAGTGTGTCTGCTTTGCCCTCTGATCTTCAGACAAGCTTTATTTATTAAAACACAAATACTATATCACTCTATTTCCCCCTTTTTTGTCTAAAATAAAAAAGAAGGCTATAAGTAATATAAGAAAAACTATATACAATAAATATAAGAAAAACTATATAAAATAAGTATAAGAAAAACTATATCCAATAACTATGTACAATATATATTGATAATGTATTTATTTGCATTTGACAAATTCAGAGAAAATAGTCCATATCTATCCTATCTTGATGAATTAAAAAGGTTGTACCTAATTCACTTTCTATCCTAATTTGCATTATTAAATTTTAATGTCTCTCAGCCTTTTACACTTTATACCTCTTTAGTGAGTTTCTTTTCTGAATCTGTTAAAAAAGTAAACTATAACTATTTAGTCTTCAGTGACCTCAGAGACCCAAGAAGAAAATATTATTACCTGAGTAAGCAGGAAGTGTAAGCAAGCAACTTCCAAAAACTGTGAGAAATGACAGAAACAGCTGGCTGCCTGGACAGTCACCCAAGGTTCCTTTGAAATGTTGAGGCATCCATTTTCAGCCTACAGATCTAGACTATCTGACAGACTTTTCTCTGAATCAGGATATTCTGAAGAGCTGTCCCACCTTTCTTAACAGTGGCAGCCACTCTCGTTTGTGTCCTGGTTATCTGGTTAGGACAGCACACTGTCAGCAGTTGAGGCAAGGGCACTTGCTTGTCCGGTGATTTCCTTTTGCTACAGAGAAAGTAAACTTCTTGTGGAGTTTCTTCGATATCCATCATCTTCTCTGAAGTAGATTGGTTCTGCCAGGAGCAGACATGTCTCATTGTCATGAAATAGAGCCTATGTTATTTAAACATCTTAGATATCATATTCTGTAGATCTCTGAAGTGTTTAAAGATGACCTGTCTATCTAAAATATATCTTTGTTTGTCCTTGAGAACGTACCTAATGCGACTACAAATTCAACTATAATATGTGACTAATTACTAACCTGCATTTCCTTACTATCCTAAACAGTGGGTAATAATAATTTTCAAGGACTATAAATTTGCATTGCATTGTTAAATGAGCTGTATAGGCACAATTCCTTGAACAAGATTAGAAATGTATGTGTAGTATGTTTTAACAAAATCTCAAATTTATATCAATATGCAAAATTTGTATACAATATCTAAAAGTCCAATGTAAAATATTTAAAGCTAGTAGTTGCTTTTTAAAAGTAGATTAAAAATCTACCTTTTTTCTATGAATTTTTTTGTTCATATTTATATCCTCTCTTTTTACTTTCCAGAGTAGATTTTTATAATCTACCTTTTTATCCTATCACATCTCTATTCCCCTTTTTTCTTTTGAAAACAAGAACTCTGTCTTGTTTTGATGACCTAATATCTAATATCCTTTGTTCAACTTTTCTACTGACCGTAACCAATAATAATTTATAACCAACCCCCCTAAACAATGATAAATATCCAGAACACACTGAATGACCAAAAATCACCTACCCCACCTCATGCGAATGTGGGCAGCGTATTTTTGAATTTGCTTCTTGCTGTCTGGGGGCGACGGTATCTTTAGGGGATCCTGAAAAGAAAATTTTGGGTTAACTGTTAAGTCCTGAGAGCGGTATCATTTGTTGTCCCGTCTCTGCACAATGGGAAAGTACAGGACTTGTCCCACGTCCTGGCTAGAGAATTCTGTGAGGCTGGATCATCTTAGGTTGTCACAATTGTTCTGAGACATCTGTAGTCTAGTAGTTGTAGTAAAGCTGATCTTTAGGTGATGTGTTTTAGCTTTAGTGGTGTTAACATAGTCCTGGAGGAATCCTCATTGTGGGGCCCCATCTTTCTCTGGAGATGTCAAAGGTCGCTGTAAGGCGTGGCCATTCATGGTCCACTGCTGAAAACTGATAGATACTCAAACCCAAAATCATGCACAGAAAGATAATGAAGCCTTTTCTCAATTTAGCTAGTGTTCTATATGACCATTAATGTCATAAACAAAAGTTTAGAATATATGTTAATCTTACAAGTTTTATCCCCTAAGAACAGCTGTTAAAGAGCCAATATAAAACCATTGGATTGTAAGATCAGTGGCAATAAAGTCGTCCTCAAATATTTGTTTTCTTCTGTCCCATATCAGCTGGCTCTTCTGACAAGAGACAGAGATTTTGAATTCTACTTTAATAAGCATGCTTGGGTTTAGAGAAGAAGAGAGCCACACTCGAACTCCAAAGCCAGCTTTAATCTTTAACTGGACTGGGACTACACAATGACTTTTTGCTTTATATGTTTGTAGAGAACAGCAGAAACAGGCATTTGGGAAGATTTATGAAATTTTTCCTTTTGGAAAAATAGGCCAATTTACTCTTTCTTGAGACATTATTTCTGAATGATTTCTTCTTTTTTATAGATGTTTCCTTTGTCCAGTGGTCTTAGGATTCCTTAGCTAGATTTCTTCATTCTTCTGAAAAGACAGAAACAAAACCCTTCCCTGACCTTAATTTTGGGGTGGGGGGTTGTCTTTTGGCATGTTATATTTGATCAAATGAAAAGTATTTGCTAGTTTTATAGGTTAGTTTAAATTAAACAGCCATGATGTTTGATGAACTGTTATTATCTTTTCTAATTAGGAGGTGTCTCTTGTTCAAATAAAATCCTTATTAATTTTGATCCATAATTTTTCTTCTTCTCTGGAAACAAAAGCAAAACCCCTTCCCCAACGTTAACACATGTCCTGGTTTCCATTCTGAGGTCAGTACATCTTTAAAGTACATGGACTGATTTAATTCCATAGTTTTTCTACCATCCAATGTCTCTCCACAGCTGTTGTTCCTTTCTTATTAGCATTTAGAAAATTCAAAGTTAATAAAGCATTATATAGTCTGTTTATTACAAGATTGAATCTGTCTGAAAGAGAAACACAGCTCATACAAAGGTGATCCAGGACTTGGGATCCCATGCCTTTAATCCCAGCACTAGGAAAGTGAAGACAGGAGCGATATTCTGGAGTGGACAAATATAAAGGGGAAGAGACAATTACTCAGTGAAGCATACAGTCTGAGGTTGGGGAGAGAATTGTCCCTTTGTTTGTGTGTTGGTAGAGGTAAGGTCTCTCCAGTGACTTTGCTGCTTTGCTTCTCTGATGTTCAGCTTAAATCCCAGTGTCTGTCTCTGGGTTTTTATTATTCGTTCAGCAGACTCCATAAGAAGGTAAGCTTGTGGGACATTTTCTTAGTGACTGATGGAGGATGACCATCCCTGGACTTGTGGTCCTGACTTCCGCAAGAAAGCAGGCTGAGCAAGCCAGGCTGAGCAAACCAGTGAGCAGCACCCCTCCATGGCCTCTGCATCAGCTTCTCCAGATTTTTGTAGTTTTTGAGTTCCTGTCCTGACTTCTTTCAGTGATGAACTATGATGTGGAAATATAAGGCAAATAATCCCTTTCCTCCCCAAGTTTCTTTGGTCATGGTGTTTCATTGCAGTAATTGTAACCCTTACTAAGACACAGAGTGTGGGTAGTTTGGGTAGCTTATGTTTTTTACAGTAATTTGAGCATCTTTGTATCTCTGTAGCTTCAATTTTTAGAATGTTTATTTAACTTAATTCCTTTCAGCTTGTTTTAATAAACACCTACTGAAAATTAGTTACAGTTAGGTCCTGAAGCATAATACTCCAGGTATGAAGAAATGATGTCATGATACCAAAGTGATTAAATTCTAAATATAAGACTAATCTAATTTCAAAGTTGGTAGACTTAACAAAGATTTGAATGGTAATGCACAGGTCACTGCAGTCTTCTTCTGACACAGCTCACTAGTTTGCATGAGTTTTGAAGGTTGATATTTACAAGGTGAGCATGTGCACCATTCCCATGACAAAAGCCTGTGTGTGCTCGAGGTTAAAGAAAAGACACCGCCACTAACAGACCCATGTCTATGGAAGCAGCGTCTGTAAGAAGATCTGAAACCTTCCTCCACGTCTGAAATTTAAATATGCTTAGCGAGTATAAGTGTAGGCATTTGTAGGCCTTACTGAAATTATGAATTTTAAAACACAAGATTTGACATGTAGAGTCTGTTTATTACATGTCAATTTTTTACAATGAATTTTACTTTATTTATCAACCTTATAAATTTTCAGCAGAATCCCATCAACCGCAGGTGATGTTCTTTGCTACATTAAAGATTGTTTTCATTTTGTAGATTTACTTCATATATGTCTTTTCCATTTACCTTTGGACTCTAGTAGGATGTGGTCTTTTGTTCCGTGTTTTAACATAACAATTCATTGTTGTATTTTTAAGTAGCATTGTGGATAGACTTTATTTTGTTTCTCAATTCACGAGTAAATGAACATTTGGGTTTTTATTTTTTTATTTTTTTCCATACATTGTTTTGTTTTATTTTTTCCATTCAAGAACATAATTAAAGAAATAAAATTTTTTTTCCCTTTCTTCCCCTTCTCCCGGTCCCCTCCCACTACCCCCCTACCCCTCCTCCCTCCCCCTTCTTCCTTGAAAGAGGGCATGGTGCCCTGCCCTGTTGGAAGTCCAAGGCCCACCCCCATCCCTCCCGGCCTAGGAAGGAGTGCATTCAAAAAGACTCGGTTCTCAAAAAGCTAATACATGCAGAAGAGATAGGTCCTGGTGTCATTGTTGATGGGTTCTCCATCTGCCAACTTTCGCTGCCACATTCAGAGAGTCTGGTTTGATCATATGCTCATTCAGTCCCAGTCCAGGTGGATTGGTGCGCTCCCATTAGTTCAGGCACACTGTCTCAGTAGGTGGACCAGCCCCTCACGGTCCTAACTTCCTAACT